>CAUYQU010045120.1:0-70643 GCA_963574635.1 Cheracebus regulus | reverse complement strand
TTCTTCTGCTTGGTCAATTCGGCTGTTGAAACTTGTGCATGCTTCGCGAAGTTCTCGTGTTGTGTTTCTCAGCTCCATCAATTCACTTATATTCCTCTCTAAGTTGTCCATTGTCGTTAACATTTCGTTAAATCTTCTTTCGAGGTTCTTAGTTTCTTTGCATTGGGTTAGGACATGTTCTTTTAGCTCACAGAAGTTTCTCATTATCCACCTTCTGAAGCCTGATTCTGTGAGATCATCACTCATTCTCTGTCAGGCCTTGTTCCCTTGCTAATGAGGAGCTACGATCCCCTGTAGGAGGAGAGGCATTCTGACTTCAGGTGTTCTCAGCCTTTTTGCACTGGTTTCTTCCCACTTTTGTGGATTTATCCACCTGTCGTCTTTGTAATTGCCGACTTTCAGATTGGGTCTCTGAGTGGACGTCAGGCTGGTTGGTGATGAAGTTTTTTCTGCTTCTTAGTTTTCCTTTGGTGGACGCCCCTTCCCCACAGAGCTAGGCCTTCCCAGGTTCAGCTGTGCTTGCTGTGAAACTCTCAGTCCTCAGCGCTTCCAATTGCTGTTCTCCTTGTGGGGATGGGACCAGCCAAGCCTGATTAAAAGGGCACCCTGTCCCGTATACTACACACCGAGAAGCACCACGCCAGGGCACCGGCAAAACAGCTGTGCTGGCCAAAAGAGTTGCGCTGGCAACCCGTGTGGCTCCTCCGCCGGGAATCTCCCAGTTTGTCGACAACAAAAATTCGTCTGAAAGTTCAGCGTCCACTCACTCTCTGCACTTTCACTGGGAGCTACAATCCTGAGCTGCTACTAATCGGCCATCTTGGATTTCTCTCCACCCGTTGTTGAAGTTTTTTCTATTTCTTAATTTTCCTTTGGCGGACGCCCCTTTCCCACAGAGCTCGACCTTCCCTGGTTCGGCTGTGCTTGCTGTGAAACTCTCAGTCCTCAGCGCTTCCAATTGCTGTTCTCCTTGTGGGGATGAGACCAGCCGAGCCCGACTAAAAGGGCACCCAGTCCCGTATACTCCCCACAGAGAAGCGCCATGCCGGGGCACCGGCAAAACAGCTACGCCAGCCAAAAGAGTCGCGCTGGCGACCCGTGGGGCTCTTCCGCCAGGAATCTCCCAGTCTGTGGGCAACAAAAATTCGTCGGAAAGTGTGGCATCCACTCGCTCTCTGCGCTTTCACTGGGAGCTACAATCCTGAGCTGCTGCTAATTGGCCATCTTGGATCTCTCTCCAATTAGTCTTCTTTTCTGTAACTGATGACACGGTTGTAGCTCACACTTATAACTACCATCTTTGACTACCCATTCTGTATTCCCTTTGCCTTCAGCAAGAACCTCAGATGGTCATGTTTCTTAACCTAGGAGGACAGGGTCAGTTTGCAGTTGAAGAGTAGGTAACCCAAACCTTTATTCCCAAAGGGTCTGGACCATTCATAGTCCTGCCTGAACTGGATTGTTGTAGTTTTCCAATGACTTTAACCACATGGCATGGTAATACTGAGATACCCTAAGGGATCTCCTGTGTTCCAGACATACTCTTTTTTACCTTTTATGTCAGCTTTCCCCATGGTAGTCTGGAACAATTACCTCAGCCAACACCGTAACTCCCTTATTGGCCTGTTGACTCAGAAGCATGAGGAGCCCAAAGTGGTTGGGTGGCAGTCTTAACTTCTAGTTCAATGGAATTTAGTTCAATTGTGTCTCCTGGTGGAAGCACTCCTCCCTCTGGATCCAGCAGAACAAACCTTTGTGGAAACAGGAAGCAAAATGTTTTTTAGTGGGTCACGAGGGAATTAGTATGTGGTGCCCTTCCCATTTCTACCCCTTGATTCCTGGACCTAGAAATCCTGACTATGGAAGAAAGAGTACTGTATGTTGGACACTGATTCAGAACATATACAGCCTTCTGGAGAACCTTGCCTCTGCCTTGCAAAGTATTGCCACATAGCTGGCTCTGTAACTGAGTCTTCAAAAGGCCATTCCACTATTCTATCAAGACACCTGCTTCAGGATGGTGGGGAATACGACAGGACCAATGCATTCTATGAACATGGGCCCACTGTTGCACTTCTTTGACCGTGAAGTGAGTTTCTTGGACAGAAGCCATGCTGCATGGAATGATGGTGGATAAAGCACGATGTAACTCCACGGATGATGTTGACAGAAGCATTGTAGGCAGGGAAGGCAAATCTGTATCCAGAGTAAATGTCTATTCCAGTAAGGACAAAATGTTGCACCTTTTATGATGGAAATGGTCCATTGTAATCAACCTGCCACCAGGTAGCTGGCTGATCACTCTGGGGAATGGTCTTATATCAGAGGTTCAATGTTGGTCTCTGCTGATGGCAGATTGAGCACTCAGAAGTGGCTATAGCCAGGTTGACCTTGGTGAGTGGAGGTCCATGCTGCTAAGCCTACACATAACCTCCATCCCTGCCACTATGGCCACTTTGTTCATGACCCCATTGGGTGTTGACATGGGTGGCTGGGGAAAGAGGCTGACTGATATCCATAAAAATGGATCACCCTATTTGCTCACTTATTAAAATCCTCCTCTGCTGAGGTCATCCTTTGGTGAGCATTCATATGGAACACAAGTTTCTTCATGTCTTTTGCCCATTCAGAGCAGTCTTTCTGTATACTCCTTCCCCAAACTTCTTTGTCACAAATGTTCCAACTATGTTCCTTCCCAGTCCCTGGCCATCCAGCCAAACCATTGGCTATAACTCACAAATCAGCATATTATCACACAACTGACAATTTCTTCTTCTAAGCAAAGTGTACAACCAAGTACACTGCCTGTCATTCTACTACTGGGAAGATTCCCCTTCACCACTGTCCTTCAAGGATGTCCCAGAGAGGGGCTGTAGTGCTATACCTGTCCACTTTCAGGTGGTACCTGCATATTTGTATAGAACCATCTTTAAACCAAGCCCAAGCCTTTTCTTTCTCTGTCAACTGATCATAGAGAACTCCCCATGAGCCCATAGGTACAGGTTGAGAGAGAGAAAGAAAGCAGTGTAGCAAGAGTGACCATAGGCATTTGGGCCACTTATTCATGTAACTTACTAGTCCTTTTAGGGACTACTCTGGCCTGATTACATATATAACACTTCTATTTGATAATGGAGAGCTGCCATGCACACCCAACTTTATGACTTGGTGAGTCGGATAACACCTAATTCAGGTTGGGCAGCTCAGGTAACATGGTAACTTGGTGACCTATGGTCAGGTGTTCAGTTTCTACTAAGGCACAGTAGCAGGCTAAGAGCTGTCTCTTAAAAGAAGAGTACAGTCATGCACGGTGTAATGCTTCAGTCAATGATGGACTGTGTATACTGCTGTGGTTCCATAAAATCATAATATTGTATTTTGCACTGTAGTTTTCTATGTTTAGATACATGAATACTACCATTGTGTTGCAGTTGCCTACAGTATTCAGTACAGTAACATGCTGTACAGGTTTATAGCCTAGGAGAAATAGCCTAGGTGTAGAGTAGGCTATAATATCTAGGTTTGTGTAAGTAAATAATGTTTGCACAATGGCAAAATGGCCTAACAACACATTTCTCAGAACATATCCCTGTCATTAAGCTACTCATGACTATAGTTATCTGCTAATAATGGCAGGGCCTTGCTCCAACATCCCAAAGGCCTGCACTGCGACTCATGTATGCATGCCTGCCAGATAGACTCCCAACTGCATCCCTATCTGCCATAGACTCACCAAGCACCATAGAATCTGCTGGATCATATGGCCAAGTGGCAGAGCAGCTTGCACAGCAGGCTGAACCTATTATAGCATTTTCTTTTGTTCTGGGCCTCATTTAAAACTGTCAACTTTTTGGGTAACTTTGTAAATGGACCAGAGTAACACAACCAAATAGGGAGTATGTTGCCTTCAAAATCCAGAGACCCACTAGATATTGTGCCTTTTTCTTGGCTGTAGAAGGGGCCAAATGTTACAATTTTTTTTTTACCTTGGAAGGGATATGCCCCACACCACTAGACCTCTAGAAATTCCACTGCATAGAAGGCTCCTGAATTTTAGTGGCATTTATTTCTCACCCTCTGACATGCAAATGTCTTACCACTAAGTCTCAAGTATATTTCTTGCTCACTAGGTCCAGTTAGCATAATGTCATATATGTAATGGATGAATGAGATGTCTTGTAGAATGAAAAGATGATCAAGACTCCTGCAAACTAAATTATGGTAGGACTGGAGAGTTGATGCACCCTTGAGGTAGGATGGTGAAGGCACATTTCTGACCTTGCCCCCACAAAAGAAAAGTTTCTGGTAGGCTTTATAAACAGGGGTGGCAAGAGGCATTTCCCAGATCAATAGATGCATACCATGTATTAGAGGATGTGTTCAGTTGTTCAAGCAATGAAACCACATCTAGTATAGCAGGTGCAGTTGAGTCACCAGCTGGTTAAGCTTATGATGATCCACTGTAATTCTGCAAGATCATTTGTCTTCTGCACAGGTCAATTAGGATAGTTGAATGAGATGTAGTGAGAATCACCATCCTTGCATCTGGTGTCACTAATTTCTGCAATGAAAGAAATGCAGTATTGCTTTTGATTTACTGTTTTCCTAGGTAGAGGCAGTTCTAGTGGCTTCTAGCAGCCTTTTCTATTATAATATCCCTCACTTCATTGTCAGGGAATCAATGTGGAGATTCTGCTACCTGCTGAGTGTATCTATTCCTTTTGCATCCTGAAACTGGGAAAATAACCACAAAATGGGTTTGGGGACCCACTGGGCTCACTGAGAGATGGACCTGAACTAAAATTCCATTAATCACCTGGCCCCCATAATCCCCTACTCTGATTGGAGTGCCACAGTGACATTTTGTGTCTCCTGGAATTAGTGTCAGTTCAGAGTCAACATCCAGTAGTCTCTGAAAGGTCTGATAATTTTATTTTCCCCAGTGCACACTTACTGTGATTAAAGACTACAGGTTCCTTTGGGGAAGGTTGAGGGAAAGATGAACAGTATACATTTTTGGCAGTGCACTGGGATCCTTCCTCCAGGGGACCTGGATTTCCCTTAATTCAAGGGTTCTGGATCTGTAAACTGGTTCAAGTCTGGGAATACATTGAGGGGTTGTCACTGTTTTCCAAAATGATTTGAGTTAGACTTGTGTTCACTTGATCTGGAACCTTTCTGCTTATACAGATCACTTCTAGGAAAATCATGATTAACTAGTCAATGCTGTAAGTCTGCAGGAGTCAGACTATTCCTACTGCTGCTTTGACTCTGCTGTCCTGGATAGTAACTATGCCAACCATACCTTTGGCAGTTTAGTGCTGCTACTTGGCCCCGGCCACCAGGTATCTAATTACTCTGATTGCCTTTGTTTTCCAGTTGAGTGGCTGTGATTCCCACTGTAAGGTCTGGCCTACAGAGAAGAATGATCAAGGATGTTGAGAGATTCCCTGATAAATTTCATTTATTTATTTATTTAGAGATGGAGTCTTGCTTTGTCACCCAAGCTGGAGTACAGTGGCGTGATCTCAGCTCACTGCAACCTCTGCCTCCTGGGTTCAAGTGATTCTCTTGCCTCAGCCTCCTGAGTAGCTGGGATTACAGGTGGCTGCCACCATGTCCGGCTAATTTTTTGTGTGTGTATTCTTAGTAGAGATAAGATTTCACCATGTTAGCTAGGCTGGTCTTGAACACCTGAGCTCAACTGATCTGCCCACCTCAGCCTCCCACAGTGAGGGAATTACTCCCTCATAAATTTATTTCTAAAAGTATTATGCAAGATATGTCTTCTGGACACTCTTCGTGTGAGTTAGTAGGTCTTAAATGATAAATACATTGTAACATTCCAATTTCTCCAAGCCTTTGAATCCCTCTACATTAAACCAGAGAGATCGGGCAGTTCCACCTTGCTCATCATGGGCCACCTTTTGATCTATGTTTCAGTCAAAAACAAAACTATTAGAGCCCTTTCTAACTCCCCAAACTGCAACATTAAATGCAAAATCTCTGCTTAGTGGGCCCATATTAATAAATTAGGTCTGTAAAAATGAAGCAGGATTGAAAAACAATAAATTGGGCTATCCAACTTTATGTTCCTTCTGCCATTATCATATACCTTTAATATTCATTTCCAAACATGTTCCCTAAATTTATGCCTGTATAAGTAGAAAACTCAAGTAATTCTTTTGGAGTATGACACACCTTCTCATGAACCATATCTCACTTTAGGGGCCTGCTAGGACTTTAGTCTAGTTAGGGGTGTAGAAGAAAGACGAGTGGTAGAGTTGAGTCCTCAGAAGAATCAACATTATCTTGCTTAGCAACTGCTTCAGGGAAGGCCACTATCATCCTTTAGGCAATTTAGGATTAATCCCATCAGACAGAGTAGCAAAGCCAGTACCACTGGAGTGGGGAAGGCCATTTTTGTTGGAAGTGAGGAGGCCACTTTTGCTGGGGTTAGGGAGGCCACTTCTGCTGAGAGTTGTCAGGCAACTTTTTCTGGGAGTAAAAAGAACTCTTCTACTGGCAAAGGAGACTCATCAGAATGTAGAACTCAATGTCCTCAGCTTCATCAGGGTCTTCTCCTAAGTCCCCATCCCAACATATAGGATGGGACATTATTTCCCAATCAGTACCCTCACTTCAACAGTAGGCACCTTGTAAGGCTGGGTGTTCAATCTGCATTGTAATTCAGCCAATTACAAAATGAGATTTTCTGTTTCATTTGCAGCCATTTCAGTCCTGTGGTTATAGGAGGTAAGACTCTCCCTCAGGGCATAGCTAGAAGCTCTTAGATCATTTATATGAAGCTCAAGCAGGTAATTTGAATCTCTGAGCTCATCCTCCTTCTTCACCATTTTGTTCAGTGACATTAGGAGCAACCAATCAGCAGCACTGTAGTCTTTGGTTTTCCAGAAATGTTTGAAGGTATCATATACAGAGTTACTTAGGTTCTTACTTCTTATATTTGGTAAACTAGGAGCATCTAATGCATATCTTTATAAATAGCTCATGCAATAGGCTACTAGAAATAGAGTCCTTAGCATCCTGAAATCTAATGAGATTGAAGAGCCAATTCAATAAGCCCCAAAACCAATTCAGAAAACTCATCCTTAAAATTCTGTTCCTCTAGAACCACTCTCAGTATTAAAATCGTCATTAGTCAGGGTTCTCCCAAAAATCAGAACCAATAGGATATTTACATAGATATTAGGAGCAGATATAAGTATTGGTTCAAGTGATTGTAGAGGCCAAGAAGCCCCATGATATACTGTCTGCACACTGGAGAACCAGGAAGTCTGTTAGTGAAATCAGTGTGAGTTTGAAGGCCTGAGAACAAGGGGAGCCAATGATGTAACTACCGGTCCAAAGCTGGAGGCCTGAGACCCAGGTGGCTGCTGCTCTAACTCCTGAAGCCTTACGGCCTAGGAATCAGGAGCACCAATGTCCAAAGGAAGTAAATGGATGCCCCAGCTCAAGAGAGAGAAATTCTCCCTTCCTCTACGTTTTTATTCCATTCTGATGATGAGTTGGATGATGCCTGCTAACACTAGTGTGGGTGAATCATTTTTACTCAGTATGCTGACTCAAATGCTAATCTCTGGGAATACTCTCACAGAAATAATGTTTTACTAGATATCTGCGTCTTTCTTAACCCAGTCAAGTTGACACATAAAATTAACCATTATACCATTCAAAGCCTGCCAGACACTTCCTCTGACCCAGGTGCCCAGCTTGGGGGTGGAAGAGACCCAGTATACGAAGTAGGTATTTTGAGAGCACATTCAGGGCAGACTTAGGAAACAAAATTCCAAAGGGAGCCAGAGGAATACTAATCTGGATCCTTCAAAAAAGTTATGTTCAAACTGTGTGTTCATAGCTGTGGATGTCCAAAAAAAATTCCAAGCAATATGTGAACATATTTAGCTTTAAGGGAATCGGTTTCCAAATCCTGATCTTTACTTTCTACACACACTCTTTTCAAAAACTAACCTTCCTGAGAGGAGTAACATCAGCAATATAGCATAACAGGAAGTCTCAGACCTTGTTCCTCCATAGACATTGACTAACAAAATATGGTCCAAAAAGCTTTTATGAGAACTCTAGAAACTAATACCCAAGGCAAGCTCAAAGTCAAGAACAGCTATATTAAAATGGGTTAGAAAAACCATTTTCATTTCACCTACAATAGCCCTTTCTTCAAGCCATTACAGCTTGGTGTTTTCAGGAATAAATGCCCAACTTGAGGCTTCTCCCTTGAGAGAGAAACAGACGAGTAGAATGTGTGTCCAACATTCAAACTTTTCATGGGGCTCCTGAGGGACTGGCTTCTGTCTTGTCTGACAGTGAGTACTGATAAAATAAAAATACTTTGAATCCCTGGGGATTGCTGAGAACACGAGATACCAACAGCTTGTTGCAGACCCTGAGAACTTGCAGTACTGTAGACAAACACAAGAGAGAGCAAGAGACTACAAGCTTCTGAAAAGACCAACAAACATCTTGAATTGGGAAATTACATATACAAGCCCAAGAATACATATCTCCAGAAAAGGTCTGAGAGATCACTCCCCCAGAATGTTATCTGGGCTAAATGTTAAAGGTTTTTCCCTTTATGAAGACAATCCATAAAAACTGGAAGATATGATCATATGATGATAGTGGGAAACATGGCCCAGAGGACCAAATATGTCTCAGAAATGGAACCCCAAAGAAACAGAGATCTATGAACTCAAAGTAATCATCTTAAAGAGGCTCAGTGGGCTACAAGAGAATCAGATAGACAAATGAAACCAGGAAGTGATGCATAAAAATCAGAATATCAACAAAGACACAGAGGCTGGGTGCAGTGGCTTGTGCCTGAAATTCCAGCACTTTGGGAGGCTGAGACAGGAGGAGTGCTTGAGCTCAGGTGTTTGAGACCAGCCTGGGCAACATAGCGAGACCCTGTCTCTAAAAAGAAAGAAAACACAGAATCCATTAAAAAAAAAAAAAGGAAATTCTGAAGTTGAAAAAAACAATAACTCTATTGAACAATTCACTAAGAGGGATCATAACAGATTTAATTGAGCAGAAGAAATAATCAGGAAATTTGAGAAAGATTATTTGAAATTACTGAGTTGCGGGAAACAAAAGCAAAAACATGAAGAAAAGTTAAGAAAGCCTAAGGGACTTACGGAATATGATATATGATCCAAAGCCAACCCTGAGACGCATAATAATCATCTGAGTTTATCATACATTGTTGATTGTTTATTGGGTTTTCCTCAACAGAATGTAAGCTCCATGAAGGCACATTTTTGTTTTCTTACTGCTGCATCCTGGCATCCAGAAGGTGCTCAGTAAATGAATGAAGTGAAACTAAAGAAGATGTGAGTTCTATGACAGGAAACAGCTTGTGGTAGAAATCTTGCACCTGATGGTTTAGGGGATGTTGACCATCAGAGCCAGAGATGACCTTAAGAATAGAAGAGATCCCTGGAAATTCACAGAAACCTTGGGGGTGATTACCAGACTTTCTGAAACTTTTGGAAGGGGGAAGATGATGTGACTCCAGCTGACATCTGCATTACAGTATATTTTCATTTTAATATTACAACAGACAAAGAAACAGAGGATCAGAAAGGTGAAGTGACTTGCCCAAGATTATTCAGCTAAATAGCAGAGCAGGACTCTAAATCAGCTCTGACTCCAGAAACTATATTCTTTCCAAGACCCAGTATAACTGAGGAGAAAACTTGGCGACAAGTGTGTGCTCAAATAGGTAGCAGTTCAAAGAATCAAGCAAATGCTTCATAGAGAAAGTAACAGCTAATTTAGTATTCTGATAATCTTATGGAGAGACCAAAGGCAGACCAGGAGAAAGGAGCTTGAACAAAAAGTTTTAGGGTGAGGAGCTGTCCTGGAAACATGGAGTACATCAGCTTCGCTGGAGATTAGGGTGTGGAAGAAATGCATTGGGAGATAAGGTCTGCAAAGGCCAGGATGTGATTAAGGAATTGGAGCTTTATCATGAGAAAGTGGGGAGTATTAACCCAAAGAATAATGTGGTCAGAACACATCTTTAGGAAGATCATTTGGGATGCCAGGGTCAGGGTTACCAGATGGATTTGTTGTAGCAGGACCAGTCAAGGGTTCCCTCCAAAGCAATTTACTATCTCTGAAACCCTGAAAGGGTGAGGTTAAACCCTGGCCTGATCAAAAGTTGGCAGGAGTGTGCCAATGAACAAAAGAGCCAGCCTCCCAACTAGTAACTTCCCTTCTCACTCCTTGAGCTCTGGTGGGGTATGATCACCTGGTGGATAACAGGAGTAGGTGGGAGGGCAATCTCTGCGGAGGAAACTTCAAAGGCCCAGAGGGGAAGGAGAATGTGGAGATCAGAGATCAGAGTCCATGGATGGCTGGAGGATAGGATTGCGGTTGAGTGGGGGCAGTGGTGAGGGAGAGAGCTTGATCATGAATGACTTGAATTTTCAGGTTAAGAAACACAGACATCCTGAGAGAAATGAGGAACTCAGGAATGTTTTTAAGTAGGAGAGAGACACAACTAGATTTGAATTTTAGAAAGATCATCGATTGCAGTGTGGAGAATGAGGAGGAAGCAGGAAGCAGAGAGATCAGTGAGAAGGCAGTTGCAGTGATCCTGGGAGAGGAGAGGAATGGCCAGCACTAGGGACAACAATTGCAATGGACAGACTGGCCAGCATTGTAGGAGAGTTACGAAAAAAGAATCACAGAATGAAAAAGGAGTCACTAAAAATGTAGTTGATAGAAGAGAATGAATATCCTTTCCTTATTATTAAATACATCCTGAATTGTCAGATCATCTACCTAACATTGCACTGGAAGAACTCAGATTTTAGAACTTCTTGGCTTCTGAGTTCTAGTTCATTTTCAATAACCCTGACTGGAGTCTGTGGTGGGAAGTGGGAACCAAGGAATGATTCAGCCCTGTTCCTGCCGCAGCCGCCCCCCTCCCCCGCCCCCCGCCCCGCCAGACAGTGTGGCAGAAGGACAGTCAATTCCGGTACAGCGTGGAGAGCGCTTTGATGGAGGAAATACAAGACGCTGTAGAGTCCCCGGGAAAACTTGATCCAGGTTTCCAGGGAGAGGAGATTTTGCGCCTAAGATTTCAAATAAAAGATTTCATAACACTGTCAACTGAAACAACTAAGCACTGCTGGGAAAATTTGGTGGCCCAGAGAACAGCCCCGTTATCTATCCCTTTTCCTCAGAAACATAGCCGTCACCTTATACGGGAAAGGAACCCGGGTGAGCTACGTCCCCAGGGATGCCCAGCAATACGCAAGTCACCGTCACTCCTTCCAGAGTAAACGGCAACGCCAGGCGAGCGGGCGTCCAGGTAGTCCCCGGAGCCAGCGCTTGGAGCCGCCAGGCTATGATTGGTAGAGCCTTGGAGCCCGTTCTTCGTCGGGCCCAATAGTGCCTCTCTGATTGGTGGAGACGCCACCTGGCCCCGCCCCTCCCTAATGAAGTCCGTGGGCCGCGGGTGGCTGGGCTTAGGGCACCGCTGTGAGGTCTGGGGAAGATGCGCCATCGACCCGGGCAGTAGGCGGCCGAACCTTGGCCTCAAGTCTTCTACCCCGGCGTGGATTGCGGCCCCTAGAGGAGGGGCGTCTGGGGACCGACGGGCAGCTGTGCTGCCGCGGCACTCTGGGCCACGCTGAGGGCGGACCGGACTCCCTGCGCCTGCGCGTCATTTTGCATTTGGGGAAATGGCGGTGCTCGAGGATGTGAACGCCGACCCAGGGCGGGAGGGAGCTGCGAGTGCGTTGTCGGGCCTTTTCAGACTCGGGTCTGGACGCCCCGGGCCGGGGGCAGGGCTGGGTACTGCCTAGCTCTGCCGGCCTTTGGGGCCCTCAGGTGCGAATGAGCTCCGTGCGCCATCCGCCTTGCGGTCCTCACGTCCGGCTGCCCGTCATCACCCCACCCCGTCTGTTTCCCTTCCGGCCCAGTGGGGACTGCCTCTGAGGAGCGTCGTATCAGTAAGATCCCCCGAGTGGCAGCCCTGACAGCCTGGGTCCCGGCCTCTCCTTCTCGCCGTGTCCCCGCTTCCCCCAACCCTCGGGAGTACTCCGATAACCCTTTCAACAGAAGTCTTTTAGGAGCACACGATAAGGTTTCCTGTCACCTGGCCCAACCCTTCATCAGTTAACTGCCCTGGTCCCCAGGCTCAGGCACAGCACATCGTTCTCAGCCTGCTCTCCTTTGTGAGATGGAGATGATGTCCTCATAGATTCTTTATACCCAATGTTAATACATATAGGTATTTCCATTTGCTAAGTACTTTTCCCTTCTCACACCCTTCTTACCCCTCTCACACTGTCTTCTCACACCTCTTCATGTCAGGGAGACAAAAGCCTGCCTGTAGTTACAAAAACAAGTTTCTCCCTGATTTTGTCAGCTGAGCCTCTAGAGACAAATATCCTTGGTGTTTTATTACCTGAAGTATTTTTCTGAGTGCCTGCTGCGCATTAAGCACTGTACTGAATAGTGCTGAGGTCCCAGAGGAACCAATCGGCATCTTCTCATGAAATTCAGACTAGTGGCAGAAAACTGGACTTGTGATGAAGGAACAGATGAAGTGCTCTGGAAATTCAGGGGTGGAGGAGAATGAGCCGTCTTTAGAGAGGAAGCAATAGCATATAAAGAGGAACCAGAAGGGGCAATTCCAAATGAAATGAACACAAGACAGCTTGACAGCTCACTGGGCCCAAACAAAGACCATGGTTCATTTTGTGTGTGTGGGTGGGGGGTGCCGGAGGTGGGTGGAGTTAATGGAGTAGGGGTTGTATAGTACCATTGTTAAAATCAGGGGTTTTAGCTTGTTCACTGTGCAGTTTCAGGCACATAACCTCTTTGAGCCTGTCAATTAAAGGTACAGTATTTACTTCTGATTCAAAATAAAGCATTTCAAGCCTGAGCATCACGGTTGGCACAAAGCTACCATTTTTTTGAACACCAACTATCAAACATTATGTGAAAGAAATGCCTTGAATGTCAAGATAAAGAATGTATATATTCTCTGTGTAACAGGGATCAAACAGATGGTTGAGCAATAGAAGGCACTGATGAGAGGTAGGTGTAAGGGACTGGATCCTGAGTCAAAGTTTAAGCCACTGCAGTGGTTGCAACTCCACTTCTGTCTCACTCCCATCCAAACCTCCCTATCCTCCTCAATCCACAAGCATTTCAAAACCATGTTTCTAAAAACCAGCCATTTATATCTGTTTAGGTAAGTAACAGGAGTGCAGTGGTGTATTTACAAGTTGGCTTGTCCAGATATACTATAACTTAGTGTCTGTATTTAATATTGACAACCAAAAAATATATATAAATATCTTGCATCTATACACAGCAGGGCAGGAGTCTCTGTGTCTTCTTGAGCAGTGAGTTCGCAGGCTCCCACAGGCCCTCTTCTCATGGTGATAGTGTAGCCCTCAGTGCAAAGGAGACTAGAACCTGGCAAGCCCAGACCGGCCCTTCCCTTCTCCTCCCTGCACTCCAGTGCTCCCAACTGGTCTCAGGTAAGTTAAGATTAATTTGAGTGGTTGGGCAGGAAGAGATGGGAATGGGCAAATCCTAATGGAGCCTGACCCCTAGGGTGGGGAGGTCCAGGCCAGCAGAAGGGGTGGCCATAGCCACCTCCTGGGATAGAAGCCTTGTGGTTCATAGTTCGATTAGTGTGTCCTTAGGACATAGGTCCAGCCCTACAGATTAGCTTGGTGAAGAAGGCAAGTGTCTGGACACGGCTTAGTCCTCACCCTCCGGCAGAGCCATTCAGGGTGAAGCCTGGGATGTGGGTACAGAGACTCAGGCTGATAGAAAAATAACAAAATCAGTAATAAAAAAATTATAAAACCTGTTGCTTGTCTGAATAGATTTGAGCAACAGTCTTGCTTTCGTTAAAATCCTGGAGCCGTTAAGTCCTGAATATTCTTCTGGACATCCTTGGTGGCTGGAGAAAGGAGCCCCCGGCCCGGCTCGGCTGAGATCTGTCGGTTTGGAAGTCTCATCCAGCTGCCTGTGCTCCCGAGAGATCCTTAGGGCTGCTGGGAAGAGGCCGGGCTGGTGGTTTGGGGCGCCTCACACTTGGGAATCAGCCCCCAGAGGATGGAACAGCTCTTCGGGTGTCTTGTCACTTTGGTTGGCTCCCCCCTGCCGGAAGCCAGAAGCAATCTCATCGAAGGTCCGGCCTTTAGTCTCAGGAACTTTGAAGTAGGTGAAGATGAAGAACAGAACCAGGAGCACAGTGAAGATGATGAAGACGTAGGGACCACACAGTTGCTGAAAGACACACAGACACACTTGGTTGGAGTCATGACCCTACACCTGGCTGTCAGACTTTGGATAAGTCACTTTACCTTTGGGCCTTTGAGCTGAAAAAGGGAACATCCACCTACCCAGGGATGCTATCATTATTAAATGAGACCATGCTTGCACCTAGCATGTAACAGGCTCCAGGAACACCATTCAAAGCTGAGGGGAGAACCCTGGAGTTGAGGTCAGCATTCTTAGTCATGCAATCTGGGCTTCCTACTCACAGTTTGTCCTCTGTGTGATTACTAATGAGAATACTGGGAAAGCTCTTTGCACAGCACTGTGGGGTCATGTGTGCAGGCAAGAAATGGTGAGGATAGAGACAGTAGGGGTTCTCACCTCCACATACTGGAAGCACATGCCCACAATGAAATTTGAGGTCCAGTTGGAGAAGCCTGCAACGGCAATGGCAGCTGGACGTGGACCCTGGCTGAAGAGTTCAGCCACGATGAACCATGGGATGGGGCCAGGACCCACTTCAAAGAAGGCCACGAAGCCAAAGATGGCCACAATGCTCAGATAGGACATCCAGGGCAGCTGCTCCTGTTGAGGATGGTGGAGAAGGGGAAAAGTTAGACTGGGTTGTGATGAGTCCTCAGGGGAAACAGAAGCTGCAGAGGCAGCCCAGAGCAAAGCAATGCTGGAAGGCAGAAGGCCTGGGGCTGGTCCTGGATTTGTTGTGTGCCCCAGGTAGCCAGCGTTGGGCCTCAGTTTCCTCATCTGCACAAAATGATTTAAGTCCTGCAGGGTGGTGGCAAGTGTGAGTCCACCCCCTGGGAGTGGTAATATGGTGTACATGTGGACAGTGCTAAGAGGCTCTGCGGTCCCCTGGCTGTGCCTGCAGTGCAGTCCACCTGTGGCAGGATACAGAACAACATTCCTGGGGGTCAGGTTCTAAGGCTTGTGAGGCACCTAGCTCAGGCTGGCACAGAGTAAGCACTAAGCATATGGTTCTGCATATAACCCTTCTCCCTGAGGAGGCCAGAGTAGAAAAGTTATGGGCTTCAGTTCAGATCTCAGATCTGCCGCTTTCCACTTGGCTGCATGTCTGACCTTTCGGCAACCACCAAACTTTCCAAGCCCAGGGTGAGCCGTAAAATGACGGTCACGGTGCTTTCCTTGCCCAGAGGCTGAATAAACGAGTGCCTGTGTGTGAGTGCCAGGCACAGGGTTAGTGCAGCAGTCACAGTCACAGGCTCGGGACTGAGGTTGATTCCTGGCTTCATCCTTTATCTGACAAGTTACTAACCTCACTGGGACTTAGGCTTCCTCTCCCATAAAATGGGAATAACTGAACGACACCTCCAGTTGTGTGAACTGAGTGAGGCAAGGCATGTTTCTGCATCTCTGTGGAGAGGACAGCACTAATGCCCAGGGTTCTGTGAAGATGAATTGAGGCTACAGATGACGACTGGAAAGTTATTAGGCAAGGCAATTCCTTAAGGAGGTGAGAGTTTGGGGTCTGGGACCAGAGGTGCTGTGTTGAGATTCCATCAAGCAGGGAGGAGCAAGTTCAAGAGAGGATGTGCATGGTTTGGAAGGAGACAACTTCAGGAGCCAGAAGGTCGGACCCAAGCCCCGGGATACAGAGCCAGGGAGAACGCAGCCAGCACCTGGCCTGCCAGGCTGGGGCTGAGACAGGCATTTTGGGATCTGAAGCCCAGGTGAACTGTCCCTCACTCCTCACCCTCCACAACCTGGCAACTCACCAGCAATGCCAGCGCGATGGTCATGAGTATGGCACAACCCGCCATGCCAGCCAGGCCTATGAGGTGCAGGGTCCGCCGGCCTGCCCGCTCCACCACAAATAGCTGTGGGCACAGAGAGTATCAATGCCACCCCTGCCTGGGGCCCCTCTGAACCCACCCACCCAGAGGCTTGCCTCAACAGCCAGGAAAGCCACAGGGCACTGCAAAGACCAGCGGGGAAGATGGTACCGCCTTCTCCCTGGGTCTTGGCTAGGGGGCCAGATGGGAATGAGGGGCAGAGAGCTGGCCCCAGAGCCCAGCAGCAGTACAGGGGGTGAGAGGCAGCCCTAGAGAGCCAGACAACTGGGCATCCTGGCTGTGACCTTGGGTGAGCTGTTTGTCATTTCTCTTCTCTGAGCCTCTGCGTCAGCTATGCAGTGTGAGCAAATGAACCCCACAGGTAGTTGGGAATAAAATGAGGTGGGATTTCATGGAGCATGTGACACATGCCTGGCGTCCAGTAAATGCTGCCATTCTGACATGAGGCCTGAGTGTGGGCCCTGGCTGCTGACGACAGTAGGCCAAGACTCACCGACACAACGGTGAAGGCCGTGTTGACGATGCCAGAGCCGATGGTGGCGTACACAGGCTGTTGCACCCCTGCCTTCTCGAAGATGCTCGTGGAGTAATAGAAGACCTGCCAGACAAGAGAAACTGTTGGGGCCTCCCTGGACATTGTGGGCCTTCGCTGCCTCTGTAGTGGTGGATGTGGGACCCAGGATGCGTAAAGAATGAAGGGGACAAATACTCAGGCAGAGGGACACTGCACTGCAGTGACCTTATGGGCTTGGGTTCTAAAGGGAAGCTTCTCCTTCGGCAGAGGCATATCCGTTGTTTTAAGTTTGGGACGTGTTCATTGTGCACAAGGGCTTGGCTGGGCACAGGAAGGTGGGTGGGGCACTCACAGCGTTGATGCCTGACAGCTGCTGGGACAGCTGCAGCACCACGGCGATGAGGATGGGCTGGCGGTAGGCGGCCGAGCGGAACAGCTCCAGGATGGTGACCTTCTTCTCCCGCATCATCTGCCGACTCTCCTCCTTCATCTCCTGCAGGTCATGGGTCACGTCAGCCGTCCCGCGCAGCTTCTTCAGCACTGAGGGGACCGGAGGGAAGGTGGGGCTGGCTCAGAGCGGGAAGAAGGCCAGGGCTTAGGGAGTGGGGAGGAGGGCAGGGCCCTGCCCGTACCACTCTTGGCCCGGTTCTCCTCGTTGCGGTTGATGAGCAGGAAGCGGGGGCTCTCGGGGCAGAAGGGCAGCACGATGCACTGCAGCAGGGCCGGGACGAAGATGATGCTCAGCAGCAGGGGCCACAGGTCCTCATTGCCCATGATGGAGTCCAGGCCGAACACCTGGGAAGCAGGGGCCGTGAGCACCTCTGCCCTGACCCCTCTTCCCAGCCTGACCTGCCAGAGTGGCCCTCCCTGCTTTGTGTCAGCTGCTGCTTCAGGGAAGGGCTCCAGTTCTGGCGGCTCTGCCACTAACATGAGGCTCGATCGACCTCTCTGAACCTCAGTTTCCTCATGGGTCAAATGTGGGGAAAGTAGGACCTACCCCATAGTGTTGCTAGGACAAATGACAAGGCCACAGATGTGTCCAGCACAGAGAATGGGGGCTGCTACTCTGCCACAGGAGTGTTCTGGGGACAAGGAAGGGGAAGTCTCCTGGAGGGAGGGTACAGTGTGCATAACAGCCTGAGGCATGTTGGGGAAAGGCAGGCCCTGTGGTTGCAGGCCCAGAGTGAGAAGAAGGGATAAGAAGGGTCAAGTCATCTGCTTTTCCACTGGGAGGCCATGGTGCTGTGTTCTCTGGACCTGCGTACCACAGTGGTCCTTTGCAGGGCTGTGGGAGCTGGTCAAGGGAAGAGAAACTCTGCCCTTCTGGCATAGACCCAAGAGCTACTGAAGCTGTCGGGGGAAGGTGGGACTGTGCCAGGCAGGTAGATCCTGCCCCAGCTTACCTGGGCGATGAGGATGCCGACAACGATGCCCAGCTGGTGCAGGGTGCCCAGGGCCCCACGAAGGGCTGTGGGTGACACTTCACCCACATACATGGGCACGAAGCCTGTGGTCAGGCCACAGTATACGCCGATGATGAAGCGGCCCAGGATGAGCATCTCAAAGGACTTGCCCAGCTTCGAGAAGCCCATGAGCACGGCAGACAGGAAGGCCAGCAGGTTCATCATCAGCATGGAGTTCCGCCTGGGGGTGGGGCCACAGGTCAGGCCGATGCCCACATCCCTTGGCTTCCCAGGGCTGTGTCACAGGTAATTCCCTGGAATAGGCAGAGAAGTCTTCCCCACCTCCCCACCCCATCTGGGACTCCCTGGGCAAGGAGGGCATGGGCCCTGCAAGGACAGTGCCAAGACCTACCGGCCAAAGCGGTTAACGAAAAGGCCCACAGAGAAGGAGCCAATCATGCCCCCAACGGAGAAGATGGCCACCGAGAGGGACCAGAGTGTGGTGAGCGTGGTGGGCAGGATGCTCTCCCCATAGCGGTGGATCCATGTCTGGTTGTAGAACTCCTCGATCACCTACAGGGGCAGATGCAGTCTGGGTGGGCGAGCCCCGGGCTTCCTTTTCCTTCCCCTTGCACCCCTCCCTAAGAGAGGGCCCGGGCCTGGCTCTGCCACAGACTCACTGCATGTTCTTGAGCCAAGTCCCTCTATTTTTGTGGGCCTCAGTTTCCCCAGGTGAGAAACAAGGGGTTGGGCTCTATCTCTGAGTTGTCCCACTTCCCCTAACGTGGTTTCCAGTGCCCTGTGGTTCCACAGGCTCGGCACGACTTGCTGGGATGATGGCAAGTGACCAATGGTGGAAGTTCAGGCACAGAATAGAGAAGTACAAGGCCGGGCGTGGTGGCTCATGCCTGTAACCCCAGCACTTTGGGAGGCCTAGGCAGGCAGATCACTGGAGGGCAGGCGATTGAAACTAGTTTGACCAACATGGTGAAACCCTGTCTCTACTAAAAATAATAATTAAAAAAAAATTAGCTGGGCATGGTGGCATGTGCCTGTAATCCCAGCTCTGTGGGAGGCCAAGGCAGGAATATCGCTTGAACCCAGGAGGCAGAGGCTGCAGTGAGCTGAGATCGCCCCACTACACTCCAGCCTGGGCAACAGAGTGAGACTCTATGTCTCAAAAAAAAAAAAAAAAAAAGAAGAATAGAGAGGTGCAGAAGGAAAAGCGTATTCCCACTTGCCCCTTTTCTTCTCACCATGCCTCAAAGCCCCAAGACCCCAGCTCCTGCCACCAGGCCCTCTCCCCAACCCCTTGCTGGGGAGGAACCAGGGCTTGACAGACAGGTTCTGCCATGCAGGAAGTACAGACTCTGTGACTGTACTGAGGGCCTGGTGTGACAAACTCGCACATGTTACCCTTCAGCTGTGCTTGAAAGACTCACATTGTGGCTTTCTGTTCCCCAGGCCCAGGTCCTCGTGTCTGGCCTGCGAGCACCCCCCTGAAGGACCCATGGCCTCCTCCCCTCTCCCAAGGGCCCAGCTAAGAGGTATAGGGAAAGGCTCCACACAAGGAAGCAGTTCCAGGAACCGGAGACACCTGTCCTAGGACAGGCCTGTCCACCAGCCCTGCCTCCATCCTGGCCAGCTCCCAGGGATGTGGCAGGCAGGCAGCACCGGTTCTGCCTGGGCACACTCACCACACTCTCAGTGCCACGGGACTGGCCAGACCCACCCAGCCACACGTGTAGCCAAGTTACCTAGCTACCCAGAAACAGCTTAGCTACCCAGAACAGCTTCTTTTGCACATATACCATCACAGACACATACCTGTGCTCACAGAATCTGAATATTCCTGCTTCAGCCAGTCGCAAACTCACATGCCCCTCATCCCCTACCACTTACAGCTCAAACTCAATTCCATGCGAACCCAACCCATCCCAACACCCCTCCCCAGGTGCATGCCCTAAGTTCACGCACACACAGTGCTATGCAGCCTCTGCAAACTCCATCATCACTGCTGTTGGTTCTCCCTACCTCTTCCAACCCACTGAGGTCTAACAGAAGAGGAAGGTGTGGGAGGGCATAGTTGCCAAATCAGGGCTTGCAGTCCCAGAAATGCTCACCAAATATGCTGGGCCTGCCTCCTGGTGCCTTCCTTCCCATTGCCATGGGTCCTCAGCCTCTAGCTATCTTTGTCCCTACCTGTCACAACCTGTCCCAAGTCTGGAGGCACCTGATGGAGGCCAGGCTCCAAGGGGCTAGGATAGTTGGTAGGCAGCAGAGGCACCTAGATCTACGTGTCTGTTTCAAGGATGCCAGGCAGGACAGTGAATAGAAACCTGAACTCTTGAATCTGGACACAACCAAATTCAGGTCCTAGCTCCACCCCTTTTTTCCAGTGTGACCATGAGCAAGTTATTTCATCTCTGAGTTTCCACGGCCCCATTTCTAAAGTGCAGACATTAGCAGTAGCTACTTCTCAGTGCTGCAGGGAATCAGTGAAACAGGGCTCTCCAGGGCTTGGTATTATCATCCCTAAAATCACCCCACTGCACACTGGTGGCCTGAAGCCTGTGCAGACCACTACAGAGTCTACCCAAGCCTTCAACATGCAACTCAAAATCGGGGCTCTTGCCAGGTATCAATCCAATCTCCCTATCTACCACACCTACACTCTACATGCCATTTCCCACCCCTCCAAGCCTTTGAGATGCTACTACTCCTGCCTGGAAGGTACACCTGGCCTTACTGCTGCAACCTTTCGAGATCCAGGTTCCCTGACTCCAGGAGTTTGTCTTCCCTGAGGAAGCTCCTGAGATGCGACTGAGCTTGATTCACACCATGGTCTGTCCCAGAGCCAGTGCCAGGGATGCCTGGTGAGTAAATGGAGGACTCAGTGAACCAAAGGTGTTAGGCTCTCCCCTCAGAACCCCTTGATTCTGCTGGGGGCAGAAAGAAGGCCGATTTTGACCAAAAAACAGAGCAACAAAACACAAAGTGTTCTTCAAGGGACAAAACTAATCCCAAAGGAGGACTGGCCAGGAATGGTAATGCCCCATTTATCAGGCTCCGCCGAGGACAGGCTGTTCTGGATGAAGGTGGTTAAGGGAACTGTCCAGATAAATGGCGCCTGCCCTTCTGAGGGTCCAACCTTTCCTGGCCCATTATGGGGTGAAAATTTGAAGAGATTTCCCTTTGCTCTCCTGAGCAACCAGACCTACAAGCAGGGCTGCAGGGCAATGGTGTCTGCCCTCGGGGCTCTGCAGGGGCAAGGAGAGGTGTCTGTCCCTGTGCAGACTGGCTTGATGGCTGAATTTCTGCATTCCGTAGTTCTAAGGTCTTCCCCGACCCCTCTGGTTCACAGGCCTGTCTTGCACACTCTCCACACCTGTTTTGAAATTTGCCAAGAAGTCAGTAAATGGAATTTGTTTGAATTGTATACAGAATAAATAGATGCTGAATGCGTAAGGCCTGAAACTACCTAAATAAATAAGCTTGAAGATCTCAGGTCTTTAACTCTGCGAGATGTAAGGGGGGCCGTGTATAAATGAGATGTGACAGAGCTCCACCCTAAGTTACATCTCCTGCCTGTGGTCACGAGGGATCCAATGTTGTCCAGGGCTGGCTCCTGGACACTGCCTAGCTGCTCAGCTACTCAGATCACTTTACGGGGTGAAGGAAGGGTGAGCAGCTAGATCCCTGCATGTTAACCTGGGCCCAGACTCATTCCTCCAGCTAGCAGCAGCACTTCCTGGCCAAGCTGGGGCTGGGGAGTGGGTTTCTGCCTCTTGATGCCTGAGATTTCTGGGAAGAAGCCACACCTGGCTTTCCATTCCTAATGCTGGTTCCGGTGCTCTGTGTCCTCTCCTCCCTGGGGTTCCACGCTGACCCTCGGCCCAGGAAGGGCAGGGGATTGCTGGAGAATGAGAAGAACCCTACATGAGGAAAAGCTCTGGGGTCACATCTTCCACCCAGTCGCTTCTTCAGCATCCTCCCTAGAAGTGTCTGGGTGCACCTCAGAAAAGAAGAGTCTACTTATTATGCCCTGACAGGATCCCATAGGCCCAATCCCATCGGCTCCCAGCAGCCTCCGCAGCCCTGAGTCATGAGTGAAGTAAGACGTGGCACATGCCTGTTCAGCACATTCCCACCTCACATGCCCATCCCAAGCTTAGGAGTTAGACCTTTGATGCTGCCACCACCTCACACCCGCCAATCACCAGGTCTTCTGGAGTGTAACCTGCTTCTCTATCTGTGCAGCCTGTCCTGGGTCTCATCTGGATTCTGCTCCTAACTCTTCCTATCCACCAAAGCCAAACCCCATTTCCCACAGTGAACCACCCCTCAGAAGGCAGCTGGGAGTCCCACACACCAAATGTGCCAGGCTTGGTCGTCCACCCGCTTCTCTGCTCCCTGCCCAGCCCATTCACAATCTCTTCACCCAGCCGTGGGGTGCTCCCTGCCCAGCCCATTCACAATCTCTTCACGGAGCTGTGGGGTCTGGGTGGGGGCATGTGCCCTGAGGAGGGAGGAATGGTTCTGATCAGTTCCTGGGCAGACTGCCATGGCGTCGGCCAGCCTAGAGCTGAGGGGCTACTAGAGATCTCTGTCCAGGTCTCTCATTGAGCCTAGAGGACACCCATCATGGAGACCGCCCTGCAGAAAGAAGCAGGTTGGCTCTGGGCAGCTGAGATCCTTCGGACAAGATGGCTTCTGGTACACGAAGCTCTTCCTCACCCAGCAGCTCTCCAGGGGTGAGGGGAGGCCTGCACAAGCCTCAGGACACGTTGGGAATCACCACACCACCTCCTGCCGGTCTGGGCAACTGTGGGTGAGGCCACATGTCTGCCTATCTCCCAGGGAATTTCTCACTTCCTCTTTATAGAGGGGCATGAGCCAGCGAACCGCCTGGCACATGGGTAAGCTGTGACTGTTGTCACTGTTGCTCTCTCAAGAAGAGAAGTCATCACCTTCAGAGGAACCTTAGGGACAGGGTTTTCCACTTTGAAATTGCCAGAAAACATGAGCCTAAGGATGTAACAGTAAGGAGGAACCTGAAGGAGCTAGGGGCCTGCCTCGCGGAGTAAAGCTTGTCTTCAGACCCTGCCTGGTTGCTCCTGGCAGAAGAACCCAGCAGGTCTGTAGCCCCAGAGGGCAGAGGCCCCAGGGCCAGACTCCAGCTCAGGAGAAGGAAGAGCTTTCTAGACTTTAAGGGATGAGGCTGGCCACCTTGCAGGTGGTGAGTTCCCTGTAAGTAGGGAGCATGCAAGTCAAAGTGCTCCAGAGCCAGACTGGCAAACATTTTATGTAAAAGTCTAGCTAGAATCCATCATGTAGGGTCTGTGAGCCACATATGGCCTCTGTCACTCATTGTTCTTTTTTCTCAACCTTGTAAAAATGTAAAAACCATTGTTAGCTCTTGGGCTATACAAAAACAGGCTGCTGGCTGGATGTGGCCCCCCTGCTGACCCTTGATCTAGGATTCTAGACTAATGCCAGGAGGGGTATGCATTTTGGAACCTCTGGCTGGGCTCACCATCCTTCCCACTAGACATTCCTCTACCCCAGGAGGACTGGGTTGGCTAGGTCATTCCCAGCAGGGATCCCTGGGCCAGGTTCAAGCTCCTTCTCAACGCTCCCTCTGCTCTTCTGGATACTATTATGGGAAAGAAGGGGTTAAACTCCCGGCCAAGCTTCCAGTGCCAGTTAGAAGGAGGAAAGGGTCAGCTTCTCAGCCTGGCCTTTATCCCTGTTCCCTGCCTGCTCGACTTCCAGCTGGGGCTGGCCCCGCCCCACCCCTCCCCCAAGCTCTCAGCCCAGGGCCTTCATCTCCACAGCAACTCTCAGCCACACCCCAGGGTCAGCTGGGAGACTGGAGCCAGATGTTCCAGGTGGGGCTGGACAGATAACCCTGACCACTGGGTCCCCTGGGGCCTCTCTCTGGGGTCTAGGGGAAGAGGCCCAGTTTGAAGCTAGAGCTGGGCCCCAACCCACCAGCCCCCAGAGGATTGGACCACCCAGGCTGCTTCTCCAGAACGGCCTTGACATGGCCAGACTCCAAACCAAGGCCAGGCCAGGCCTCCTGGCAGACAGAGGAATGATCCCACTGCAGCAGCCACACCCGAAGCCTTTCTCAGTCCTTGCAATAAAGTGTCTCCTCTACCCCAACTATGACTCATGATGCATACACGGTGACTCCTCCATATGGCCTAGACACCTCACACCTTTGTTTGGGCTTAATCACCTTTCAGGGCATGCGCAGATACTTCTCTGGAAAGCCTTCCTCCTGAGAACCACCCCTCCTTCTCCAATTCAACTGGTTCTCAAACAGAGGCAGTTTTAGCACCCCACAGGACATCTGCCAATGCCCAGAGACATTTTTGGTTGTCACACTGGCTACTGGCATCTAGAGGGTAGAAGCAAGGATGCTGATAAACTTCTGATAGGCCCCCCTGCAGCACCAGCAGAAACATCACTGTGCCAGGCTGAGAAATCCTGCTCTAAGGGCAAAGCACCTTCTCCCTCCCCCTTCCCTGCTCCCACTGTGCCTCTTCACATTTCCATTGTTGCCATCGTTGCCTCTAGACGGCTAACTGTAAGGTACTGTGTGCTCCCTCTACGGTAAACCTCAGCAGGGAGATGGTCTGATGCATCCGTGGTGCTGGAGGTGGCGAGTGGACACTAAATGACCAACAAGCCATGAATCTAACTGAAGTGCTTGAGGGGTGATGTGATATGACAGGGTGTGATGGTGTAAGAGATTGTGCAACTGTGTGTGGGAAACTTGAGATGCTGATACATGACTGAGCTTGACTCAGCTCTGAAGTGACGGCACACGTGGCCAGCTGGGGTGGCAGCCATAGGTGAGTGAAAGGGTGTCTAGGGATCCATCTCGGACTGTGCCCGTCTTCCACAATGGTCAAGGGCACAGACGAGGGCCAGCCACTTACTAGCTGTGTATCCTTGCTTTAATTGCTCAACATCCCTGTGCCCCAGTTTCTTATAAAACAGGGATTATGGTGTCTGCCTAATGGGGTTATCTGAGGAACAACTGAATTACTATTTTTAGAGTATGTATAACAATACCTGGCAAGCAGTAAGTAAGCAGTAAGGGTTTATGGTAGTGGTGATGGCTGAAGAGGAGAGGGAACCCAGAACTCTTTGGATCTAGTAGAGATAAGGAGAGGCTGCCTGCAGCACATAGCCCAGCTCAGCCTGACAGGACAGAGGGCTTGGGTAGGGAGGCGGGTGTTGCCTCCAGCTCTTTCACTCACCAAGCTGGGTCATCTTGGGCAGACCTCACCTCCTCTGCAGACCAGGTTCCTCCTTTGTCAAATAAGGAGTGTTGTTTGTCAAACAACGAGGCCCTTTCGAGCCCAAACTCTCTGGATTCTGCGGATGCCTTATTCTCAGACATGCCTGACACTGTCCCTTAGGCCAGGACCTCATGGTGTCTCAGTGGCCTTAGTCACCCTCTACTGGCAGCTCCATCATCTGGGGAGGGGAGGGGCAGTGCTCAGATCAGCCCAATGTGACGGTCAAGATTCCCTGGTTCATTGAGCTGCTCTGTTCCCTCTGTGGCTGGGCTGGCCTCTTCCACCTCTGTCCTCCTCCAGGAGGGGAAGCATGGCAGGAATATCCTGTCATCACTCACAGAGGGCAGGGGCAGTGTGCAGGGCTGGGGAGGCACGAAGCTTGGGAGCCCACCTCTAGCTCAGCCTCTTACTCTCCAGATACTTCACCTGGCTTCGACTCCCTCATCTAGAAGAGGGGAAGATAACGTCAGCCCTGCCTGCCTTGTAGAGTTGAGTTGCTGTGAGGCGGTAATTTATGGGGAGGTGCTTTGTAAACATATAAGATAATATGATTAATTAACCACTTCTAGGAGGAAGCCCTTTGGGGCCTGTTTTATGGAAGAAACAAGCTTCTGGTAATTAACAGGTGAACTGGCATCCTCACAATTCGTGGAGGAAAGTCTCTTCTCAAGAGCAGACAAACCATGGCCAACTTGACACTGTTTCCTAAGACAGGTTCTTCTAAACAGACAAAGTAAGTCCATGTGCCCAGGGCAGGCAGCTAGGGATTCCGCATCAGCAGATCATTTCACACTCCTGCACCTCTGCAGAAGCCAAGCCGATCCCACTGCCCAGACACCTGCCCCTCCTGCCCCGTGAGGTGAACTCACCCTTCAAGGTTGGGCGTGGCTTCGAAGTCCTCCGTGGAGCCCATTTTTTTTTGGCTCCCCTATAACCCCCACCCCAGCATTCGTTCTTCCCTGTTTGCTCTCACAGTACTTGAAACCCTCTGTCAGTTACACTTTTTCTCCAAGGGGTCTCTCCCACTGCTGTGGAGACAGGGCCCGGCTCACACTGTGTCTCAGGCAACTCCCTGAGGGCCAGCATGTGCCTGCTGTGTTCACAGCTTAATTCTCCCTCCGCACTGTCTAGGATAGCATCTGGCACAGCGTGGATGCTCAGGAAGTCCTGGATGAATGAAAGAGTTGGCAGGATGGAATCTCTCTGCTGCCCTAGGGCAGGCCTTCAGCCCTACCCAGGCACAGCAGTCATTTTGCCCTGTTACTACACATGGGCTCTGAGCCTCATTTTCATTTCTTCCTCTTGGGTCCTTCTATCCTCTCTTCACATGTTACATTTATTACTTCTAATCTGCTCCTGGTTGGAAAAACTACAGCCAGCCTTGTGAGAAGTGTTTGTAAAGAGCAAAAGTCAACAGACTGAGTGTCTGGGTGCCTGCCCAAGAAACACCGCTAGATTTCAGCATTCTCAGTTCTGGCCACTCACATCTCCAGCTTCAGTCTGCCAGGGCTGCTTTCTGAAGTAAAGTGACCTTTGGACAGGTGCCCAGATATGGTCCTATGAATGCAGTTTGCAGCCTCACCTGGGCCCTTTGTGCTGCTGAGTGGCCCTGTGCTGAGGTCAGAGGTTCCGCCCGTATTCACCTCTTGCCTAATCTAATTTCTAATCTAATTTCTGATTAGATGGGAGGCCCCAGGGATCACAGAAGTTCATCTCAGATTTCTCTAATCTTCAGAAGTCTGTCAGTCCCTGGCTGGGCGTGGTGACTCACACCTCTAATCCCAGCACTTTGGGAGGCCAAGGCAGGTAGATCACCTGAGGTCAGGAGTTCAAGACCAGCCTCACCAACATGGTAAACCCCATCTCTAGTAAAAAATACAAAAATTAGCCAGGCGTGGTGGTACGCACCTGTAAGTCCGGCTACAGGGGAGGCCAAGGCAGGAGAATCACTTAGACCCAGGAAGCAGAGGTTCAAGTGATCCTCAGTGAGCCAAGACTGTGCCACTGCACTCCAGCCTGGGCAACAGATTGAAACTCCATCTCCAAAAAAAAAAAAAGTCTCTCAGTCCCTCCGGGCCCCTCCCTCCTGCTCCAACACCACCTTCCTCCTGGAAGACCTCCACATTCACTTCCTTATCTTCACCCTCTCTGCTGATTCCTTCCAACATGTTTAAAAATAGCCTTCATTATTGGAAGGCCGAGGCGGGCGGATCAGGAGGTCAGGAGTTCAAGACCAGCCTGGCCAACATGGTGAAAACCTGTCACTACTGGAAGTACAAAAATTAGCTGGGCGGGGAGGCAGCTGCCTGTAATTGCAGCTACTTGGAGGCTGAGGCAGGAGAATTGCAGAATTGCAGTAGGCTGAGATTGCACCACCGCACTCCAGCCTGGGTGACAGAGTGAGACTCTGTCTCAAAAAAAAAAAAATAGCCTTCATTAAAAACAAAAACAAATCCTAGCCATACCCTCCTTCCAAAGCTCCCACCTCTTTTCTCCCTCTCCCACCAACTCTTTTGGAAGAGCCGTCTCCACCCTTTCCCATCTGCTTCTCACTCTGCCCAATTGCAGTGAGGCTTCTACCCATGCTGTGCCACCCAGTCAACCAGAGTGGCCACCATCGCCTCTTCTGCATTCAGCATTGTGAAGAGGCTTGCCTAGTTCAACCCTTGAGGCACCTGACGGCATCCGTTCACTGCATTCATCCACTATCCACCAGTGTCTAGTATTACGACAGGCACTGTTCTAGGCACTAAGGACACCGCTGTGGACAAACCAGAAAGACTCTGGCCCTTCAACAGCTTACATTCTATCTGTTTTGGGAAGGTGTCCTCTCCTGGTTTTAAAGATAACAGCTCTTGTTCCTCTACTTAGGGTCCTCTTCTAGCAATGGGTTATTCTCTGGGGCCTTGATCTTTTTATTTTTTACTTTTATGTATTTAATTA
The DNA here is from genome assembly GCA_963574635.1 of Cheracebus regulus. NCBI lineage: Eukaryota > Metazoa > Chordata > Mammalia > Primates > Pitheciidae > Cheracebus > Cheracebus regulus. The sequence goes on along the minus strand of CAUYQU010045120.1, from coordinate 42,340 downwards.
TAAAATTGAGATGGGGTCTTGCTGTGTTGTTCAGGCTGGTCTCAAACTCCTGGGTTCCAATGATCCTCCCGCCTCAACCTCCCAAAGTGCTGGGATTACAGCGTGACCCACCATGCCCGGCCTTAATCTTCATTTCTCTTTTTATTAAACAGTCTCCCTGGAAGATCTTCCACTGTGTCGATACTGGTGACTAACTCTCAACTGTTCTCCAGCCTGGGTCTATGAGACAGACCCATACATGCAGGTGCCTCCTGCACGTCTCCAGCTGTGTCGCCCATGCCTCATTCCTGCACATCCCATGGCCACCTACCAGCTCCCGGCACACCTGCTACTTCTTAAAACCATGCATCGCCCATGCCAGAAACCTAGACACCATTTTTCAACCCTTCTCTGTTGTCCTCGCACAGAACTGGTGACCAAATCCCATCTGTTCTTCCTCTGAGGGTTTGCTTTTACGTCACTGGTGCAACGGCAACCTTCTAGATGGTTTCCTGGTCTCTAGTCTCACATTCTTAGGTCCACTCCTCCATACCAGACGCCTGAGTCATTTCCTTATGGTGCAAGTCTGATCACGTCTGCCCTGGGCAGTGGGTCCCTATTGTCTTCATCCTAAAGTCCATCTCCCTAGCTGGGCCCCATGCTGGTGCCCATCTGTGCATTCTGACCGTGCTGTGCCATCCTCACGAGGACCTTTGTGTGGTCTGGCTCTGGCCTACCTTGTTGGCCTCCCCATCCTTCCCCCTCCTCCTGTTCACTCTAGTGACACGCTATACTACTCACACTTTATTGAATGCCAGGCTTTCTCTCTTCTGGGCATTTTACTTGGCAGGCCCCTTGCTCACCCCAATCCTGTTTTGTTTCTGGAAAACACCTCCTCTGTCCTGGCCTTAAGAGTCCTAGTTGTCATTAACTCACTATGAGGTCACAGTCAAGACATCACTAAATCCAGTAGCCGTCAACCTTGGCTGCACATTGGATTTGGTGGGGAAACTTTTAATTGAATGCCCAAACACCATCCCAGGCCAATTAAATCAGAATCTGGGGGTGTCCAGGAAACCTCAGTGTGCAACCAAGTGCAGAGTTCAGCCTCCTTCTGTTTCCTCCCAGTCTATCTTACAGACTTTCTATCTGTAAGGATTCCCAAAGGGAGCCAGTTCTGAAGCACACACTTCGGCAAGAGCTGTCAAGAGCCGTTAGCAAATGCAGGGCTTGGGGCTGCTCCAAGCATGGGCCCACGGTCGCCATGCCTGGCAAACTTGGAAAAGTCCTGTCACCTCCGCTGCAGCTGAGCATGACTCAGCAGCCCAAGCCTTCCTGGTAACTTGCTCCTCAGCATCGGGCGTGGCCCCATAGCCACTGTCTGCCTATTTGGAAGATGCCCAGCTAACTCCAGACACTACCCGGTTCCCCCAAACAGGCCCCTGATCTTTGGGAGTCATGGCACCCACTTGCCAGCCTCATCCGTCTGGACAAGAAATGTGGTCCTGATGTGAGGACTGCCCACTCTCATTTGGTCCTCTCTGGGAAGGTACAGATTTTTTAACTGGCAAGGCAGCAGGTTAGGGAGACAGCCTGGGGCCGTGGAAATAACAAGAGTGTGGCTTCTGACTCCAGCATTCACTAGCTTTGCGACCTTGGGCCCGTGTCTGCCTGGGACTGTTTCCGGGGCTATAAAATGGAAATCACCACCCAATCTCCTAAACACAGCTCGGTTACTTTCCTTTCCTGTCCCTACCCTCTACCCCCTACCCCCTTTTCCTCTTTTCTCCTCCTTAAAGCAAGTAGGCTGGGCTGGAGGAGGTGCCCTGGGTCCCTTCCCATCCTGACATTCAAGTAAACAAGTGAGGACAGATCTAGGAGGCACGGCAGGGAGGAGGAAGTCAGCACAGACCTCCACCCGCTGCAGCTCCCTAGGGCAAGACGCCATTTCTGCTTTGACTGGCACCGGGCTTTCAGGGAGAGGATGTGGTTTTGACCTAGAATGAGATACCTTAAAAGGAAGTGTGCTGCATGTGGATGGGTATGAGTGCAGGCTCAAGGACCACCTGGCAGGCAGGGAGCTGGTGTTGGATACCAGCTCTCTCTGACTAGCTGGGTGATACTGGTCAGGTTTCCTCTCTCTGGCCATTTCCCACACCTGCAGGCTGGGAGTGGTGCCTGTTGCCTCCTTACAGTGCTGCAGTGAGCATTACCTGAGATAAGCCAATGAGAACCCACTGCAGCCCCAGAATGCCGTGTAAATGCCGCATTATTGTATTGAGCTTTGCTTTGATTTTATTATATTATCAGACTTATTATTATGTGACTGAGTTGGGTGCGGGGTTGGTCAAGAGGTCCTATAAAAGACCCCAGGATTCTGTGGACCTGAGTTTCTAGAATTCTGCCGCCCATGGTCAGGGCCAGAAAATTGGTTGGAGGCAGACAGCACATTGGTGTAAATGACTCTAACACTCAGGTGGCAGTGTGAGCCTGTGGGCATGTGTGATGTGTAACAGAGCAGGCTGGTGTCCATAAGCCAATGATGGCACAGTACTCACCTTCTGGGGGGCATTGATGACTCCGGTGTTGTAGCCAAACTGCAGGGAGCCGAGCACTGCCCCTCCCACAGCCAGCATGAGGCGACCCGTCAGCTTCTGCAGAGAAACAAACCACACTGTTATAGGCGTGTCTGGGCCCAGGTTACTACAGGACAGGGCTTGGACTGGCAGGTTCCGGTGTTCAGGTATCTTGCCTGACTCCTGGCAACACACCAGTCTTTCTCCCAGGAAACCTGGCCATTCCCGATCTTGGGTGCCCAAACCAGCCTAGCTGATTTCAAGACACTGGGCTGGCCAGGCCATTTCCTGGGGAGAGAGGGGTAGTATGGTCTTCTCTCTTTGTAGCCAGGTCTCAGAGAGAGGCTTTGGATTCTTTGGAGTCTCATTTCCCTGGTGGAGCCATACCTAGGGTCTGGTGGTTCTAGATGCTCTGATTGGGAGGCCCAGGAACCAGCCCTCCTATGCAAGGGGGGGGGGGGCAAATTACATGGTAGGAGTAGCACAGATATAGAAGAAGCACCCTGGATTTGGAGCTGAAGGTGCCAGCTTCTGATTCCAGCCCATGTGCCTGTTTGCTCTGTGAATTCCAGCAGGCTAAATCCCCCTTGCACCACTTCTTCCCACCCTCCATTTGCTTGTTGGCAAAATGAAAACAGCCTCATTTGTCACACTGGAGATGTGATCCCACCTTTCCCTGCCCTTCCTGCTGTTCATGGGGCAGGAAACTGAGCCCTGACAGGGTGAGGCAAGTTCCAGATCACTCAGGGGTCTGCAGCAGAGCTCAGGGCTCTGGACTCCCTGCCCAGTGCTCCTCGTGGCAACAATCCCCAAACCATAAGCCTCCCAAGGCTACTTGGACATAGATGATATGCTAGGCAGGAACGCACTTTGGAAAAGGGCATGACAAGGTGAGTACAAGTGTTGGGCCAAGTTGTTTCCAATGGGCAAAGGGCTGGGAAGGAAAAGGGACAGTTTGCTTCTGTCCAATGGAAGCCGAGGACATGAAGCAGCAGGATGGACAGAGGCCAGCAGGTGAAGAGCCCTGCTTAGCCACAGGTGACTGAGAGGCCACCAGGGTGTCCGCCCTGCTGGAGAAAATTACTCCTTTTTCAGCTATGAAAATGACGATGTCAGGAAATGTGACATTAGGCAGGCCTTTAACTGATTGTGGGAGAAGAGAGCTGCGGAAGGCACGTGGAAAAAAAAATGACTGGCATTCACTACACACCCACACCAGGCTGGGCACTAGAAGTGGGCAGAGCTGGCCACGGCCTGGCTGTGGGTCTCTGGGCCTCGGTTTCCACAGAACCCAGAAGCAGCCTTTACTTCACGATCATCACAGATAGCTGTGGGCGTAGCTGGTATCGGGCATATTCCCAGTATGGTCTTTTCATTCTCTGAAAGCTGTCAGTCAGGGCAACGATCCCAAAAGCCGAGGTGCTCACATCAGAGGCTGCGAAAGAGGAAGGCGTTGGCCCAGGAGGAGTGTGCAGCTCAGATCCCCCGTGTGTGTGCATTGGGTCCTTCCTTCCCACCGGTCTATCCACCTGGCCCTAATCTGCCTCTGGACATTCATTCCACATGCTGGGACTTCCTTCATACCCAGGGACTTCATGCCCTCTAAATCCTCTTCATTGCGTAACTGGGAAGACAGCTCCCACCCACCTCCCCATGTCTTGGCACTGCCCCAAGACTCTCCCTTCTCTCAATTCTCTGGGGAGCCTTCAGGCCCAGAGCTGTTGTTCTAAGAGGGTAGTGAGCAGCTGATAAACTTCTGGGGGACCCCAGCGACACAACAGGTCAAGCCTAACTCATAGAGTGGGCACTGGGATTAAATCAGAGGCTGTGGCAAGGCACGGAGCATCACCAGGAGGGCTCACTAAACAGTGTCTGCTGGGCCCACCACGTGCTGGGCTATCCGTCTGCAGAATTACCTGCATTTGCTTGTGGGATGCAAAGTATATACACTATTTTTCTAGAACACATTAGAATAGATAAAAAACAAGCAATGCAGCGACATCAAGCTATGGTTTAAGAAAATGTGGTTATATAATGGAATATACAACCTGGGAGTTCGAGGTTGCAGTGAGCTGTGATCAGACCGTGGCACTCCAGCCTGGGTGACAGTAAGACCCTGTCTCTTGGCCAGGCGCGGTGGCTCACGCCTGTAATCCTAGCACTTTGGGAGGCTGAGGTGGGTGGATCACCTGAGGTCAGGAGTTCAAGACCAGCCTGGCCATCATGGTGAAACCCCATCTTTAAAAAAAAATTAAAAAAAAAATAAAACATATAAAAAAGACCCTGTCTCAAAAAATAAAGTGAAAACAAAAACAGAGCAGTGTGTGTGCTGTATGCTACTTTTTTTTTTTTTTTTTTTTTTTTTGAGGGAGAGTCTTGCTCTGTGGCCAGGCGCCAGACTGGAGTGCAGTGGTACAATCTCGGCTCACTGCAACCTCTGCCTCCCAGGTTCAAGTGATTCTCCTGCCTCAGCCTCCCAAGTAGCTGGGACTACAGGTGTGTGCCACCACGCCCAGCTAATTTTTGTATTTTAGTAGAGACGGGGTTTCACTATGTTGGCCAGGATGGTCTCGATCTCTTGACCTTGTGATCCGCCTGCCTCGGCCTCCCAAAGTGCTGGGATTACAAGCATGAGCCACCGCGCCCTGCCTGTATGCTACCTTTTGTGTTTAAAAAAAAATTGGCTGGGGGTAGGGAGAGAATATACACATCTATTTAAAAGAATGCACAAGAGGCCGGGCGCGGTGGCTCACACCTGTAATCCCAGCACTTTGGGAGGCCGAGGCGGGCAGATTGCTCAAGGCCAGGAGTTTGAGACCAGCCTGGCTGACACAGAAAAACCCCGTCTCTACTAAAAATACAAAAATTAGCTGGGCATGGTGATGCAAGCCTGTAGTCCCTCCCTACTTGGGAGGCTAAGGCACAACAATCACTTTAATTTGGGAGATGACGGTTGCAGTGAGGTGAGATCGAAACACTGCACTCCAGCCTGGGTGACAGAGCAGACTCTGTCTCAAAAAAGAAAAAAAAAAAAGACGCACGAGAAAGGTAACATTCTAACCAGGGGGACTGGGGTGACTGGGGACAGGGTGAGAGTGAGATTTCATTTTCTGGCATTTGGGACTTTTTTGAATTCTGAATGCTGTGAATGGAGTCACCTATTCAAAATAACTTTTACAAGCCCTATGATTTCATATTATTTAGAACGAAGCAATTTAAATAAAAACATCAAGTGGAAAATAATACAGAAGATTCACAGATCTGGCAAAAATTACGCTAGTAGAGCGTGAATGAATGACACTGGCCATGCGAGATGAGGGCTATGATGACAGGCCCTGTTTTACTTAGGTTTGCATCTGATGTTCCAGGGGTCTTGAGCCTCTGAAGTCATCCCTGGGGCCCCATTGGGCAGCTGCTCAGGGACTGTAGGCCCTGGCAGTAGGGGCTGTTGCAGGCCAAGGACACGGATCTTGTCATTGGCAGGTCAAAGTCAAACTCCATTTTAGAAAACCTGCCTACCCACGCGCTGGGTCATATTCATATCCACCCAGGCAGCTGCTGCACTGGGACTCACTAAAATAATCAGTGACCCGTGCTCCAGGTCCCATGCTAAGGCTGGGGCCCCGGATGAAACTGGACCCAGTTCTGATGCAAAGGAAAGGGGTTCCAGTCCAGTGGGGTGGGGGCAGTGGGGGCCAGATGAAGATGAGAGGCCAGTGTGGTCTGGGCTTCAACAGGACGCTGGTATGAGGCACTGTGAGAGCCCTGGAGGGAAAGACTTCCAGTTTTGCCTGGGGACAAAAGATGAGTTCCCAGGAGGTGACACTGGAGCTAGGGGCCGTGAAGGACATGCAGAGAGTCTGCCAAGTGGGAAGGCAGTGGCAAGGCTACATTCCAGGTGGACAGAACAGGTGTGCAGGGGGAAGAAATGGGGACCGATCGGTCAGATTAAGAAACAGGGTGCTCAGTGTGGCTCAGTGCCAGGTGTAGGGAGAGGGACACAGCCCCTGCTCCTCAGTATACACATGGCACTGTGACCAGTCTCATACTCAGCGCTCCCACCCTGCAGTGCCCACCACAGCCAGCTTGATCATTGCTGGGCTTGGAATCAGACCCACGTTTAAATGCAGCAAGCTGCTTCCTTTCACCTTGGAGTTGGGATATACATGGTAGCCCTGCTCTGGGCCTTGGTTTCCTCATCTAAAAAACAGGGATGAAAGTTCCTTCCTTCAAGGGTTGCTGTTAAGTTCTCTATCAGTATCCATCATGAAGCCTGGCAGAATTCCCTCCATGGGTGTTTGCTGAATCAGGGAAGAGCAGCAAGCTACCCTCCATCAGGCAACCACAGCACCACCTGCCCCCACCAGCCAGTGGCTGGAACTGGAACATGGCAATGAAGTCCCTTCACTCAACATGTATGTATTCTGGTATCAAGCTGATGAACAGCTGGTGATGACTCAGAGAAGGATGTTAGCCCCACAGAGCTTGTGATTTTCTTGTAGGAGCCTTTTTTTAGGGGTGGGGAGCAATGTTCAGCCCAGAATCTGGGATCCCCAGCAGCCCATCACCACTCCCTGGGGATGAGACTTTCTAGAACACTCCATGTCTTCCAGGCCTTTGCTCTTGCTATGTCCTCTGCAGTCTCCAGCGTATTACCCATCTGCCACTCAGTCTGGGCAACTCAAGAATGGAACCAGGGGCACTGACTTGCGCCTGTAATCCCAGCACTTTGGTAGGCCAAAGTGAGCGGATAACTTGAGCTCAGGAGTTCAAGACGAGCCTGGGCAACATGGTGAAACCAGGTCTGTACTAAAATTCCAAAAAAAAAAAAAAAAAATAGCTGGATGTCATGGCACACATCTGTACCTAGCTACTCCAGAGGTTGAAGTAGGAGGATCACCTGAACCTGGGAGGCGGAAGTTGCAGGGAGCTGAGAGATGTGCCACTTCACTCCAGCCTCGGCAACAGAGTGAGAAAAAAAAAAGAATGGAACCTGGGTCGTACTGTGTCTGCAGCCTGAGTGGCCAGTGTAGGGAACAACACACACTAATTGCAACACAAAGAAAACCTGTCATTTCTCAATTTAGCTTTTGGGCAAAGCTGGCTCTGTTACCTTTTATGCCAGACCAGTGTTCATCCTTAGCCATTTATCAAACCCCTGATGAGTGCTGAAACATCAGAGCTCTGAGAGGCGAAAACAGCACCCCCAAAACCCTCCACTCAAAGCCCACAGGGCTGTCGATTAAAGACCTCTTAAATCAGGCAGACCGAGTTCCAATCCTGACGCTCCTAGGAAGCCATGGAGGAGGTATAAAGATTCAGGACCTCTCCTCCTACACTCGGATGCTGGATGGCCCTGGCCACACTGTATAACTTGCCAAACACCATGGCCTTTTGACCCATGCCAATGTGTCCTTCCTCGGCATAGCGCTCCAGCCCTGGGGTTGGCCTGCAGCAGGTTCTCAGTCTATGTTAGCAGAGGGAGAGCACGTGGTGACTGTCACTGAGAGGCAGAGTATTCCTGGCAAGAGGAGGGTCCCAGGGCTGGCAGAATCCAGATGATGCTCCATCTTGTCCTCTTCCCACAGCATCCCACGTGGGTTCCCAAGGTGTAGGGGAGCAGGAGACGCAGGGCTTGCCAACTGCTTAGTCCACAGCTCTAAGGAGGGTGGGGAGGGGTTTACCTGATCCATGACACCTCCCTTTGAATTTGTTCTGTCATGTTTCTTATTCATTTAAACACACTTCTGGGCATTAAAAGAAGGAAGCTCAAGACTGAGCATGGTGGCTCACACCTGTAATCCCAGCACTTTGGGAGGCGGAGGCGGTGGATTGCCTAAGGCCAGGAGTTCCAGACCAGCCTGGCCAACACAGCAATACCGTTTCTCTACCAAAAAATACAAAAATGAGTAGGGCTTGGTGGCACATGCCTATAATCCCAGCTACTTGGGAGGCAAAGGCACGAGAATCACTTTAACCTGAGAGCTGGAGAGTTGTAGTGAACAAATATCGCACCACTGCATTCCAGTCTGGGCAACAGAGCGAGACACTGTCTCAAAAAAAAAAAAGTCTCAGCTGCAGTAAGAAAGCAGCTCAAGAAATTGCTGTAACATCGGCACTTGACAGGAGGCGTCTGAGGTCAGAGGGTAGGCGCCCAGCCTAGCATACAAACAAAAGCCAGGGTTGGGACTAGAGTTGTTTGGTTTCCTAGCCTGGCATTTTACCCTCTGACCGGTTCCATCCTGCCAAGTCTCTGAAACAAGAAGAGTGATGGGCTAGCAGTGCAAAGCCTGACCTTAGGGTGATCTCAAGCATTAACTACTCCTGAAGCCATTTCCTTTAAGCCTTCCAGTGATGTCAAGACCCTTGCAAGACTGAACCTCGAGGCAGAAGGCACTCTCCAGTTTTCAAAGCAGAGCTGAGAGGAGGGAGCTGGAATATGTATCGGCAGCACCAGGGAGGCGAGGCACTCTGCCAGGGGCTGCTCATACACCCTCATTTAACCACCATGAACAAGCTCTCGGGGAGAGATTGCTCCCAGTTCACAGATGAGAAATGAGACTGAGAGAGGGAAAACCAAAGAACCAGGGGGCTCCAGGCTTCAGGGAAGCTTCCAATTGGGGGTCTCTGATGCCAAATTCTACGCCCTTCCTGTTCAGGTCCTCCCCCTTGTTTCCGGGTACTGGTCCCTGAAGGAAACAAGATTTCTACCTGGTCCTTTCTATGTAGGTCAAATTCCATAACAACAACTCTCTGAGCCTTGCCACTGTGAGACAGCCCGGGCACAAGCTCAGAAACCTTTGGGCCACTTTGCTGCATTTGCTGTAAGCCAAGGTTGGCAAACAATGGCAGCTAAGAACGGGATTTACATTTTTAAGTGGCTGGGGAGAAAAAAAAAAGACAACGACTAACATTTTGTGATATGTAAGAATTATATTAAATTCACATTTCAGTGACCATTAATAAAGTTTTATTAGAACACAGCCATATTCATTTGTCTATATATTGTTTATGGCTGCTTTCTGTACTGCAACAGCAAAGCTGAGTGGTTGGGGTAGGCTGACAACTCCATGTCCCACAAAGCTGATAATATTTACCCTCTATCTGGTCCTTTTCAAAAAAAGTTGACCGGCCTCTGCTTGAAGCCCCAAGTCCCTGAGCTGCCCAGCATTTTCAAAGCCTTCCAGGCAAAACCACATTCTCCCTAAATAACCGAAAAGGTATGCATCCTATAATGGAATGTTAAATGTAAATAATTGGCTCCTTGGCCGTGTGTGGGCATGGGGCCAGGATCTGGACCCTGGGGAAACTGACACCCCTAAGAAGGTACACATTTGGTGCTGAGATGGGCATTAATTCAACTAAGAGAACATTAATTTGGTAAGACTGGGCACATGCGAAGTTCACTGTCACTCTCAGCAAACAAGCTTAAGTCCCAGCTCCTCCACTTCTGTGACCTTAAAAAAGTCCTTTCCTCTACGTTTCAGTTCTCCGCAAGAGAGGATTTTCTAAGAATACATGATATTTCTAAGGAAATATTATGCCTGAATGCCTGCTCCCAACACTCTTCTAGTCGATGGGAATTCAGCAACAAAACTATACCAAATCCCTGCCTGTGAAACTTGATATTTTAGTTGAAGGCTGGGGCAGAAAATAAATACATGTAATACATCAGGTGGTGAGTGGTATGAAGAAAGAAGGTGATGGGGTGCTATTTCTTAATCATGGTGGGACATGCCTGTAATGAAACATTATGCAGCTGTTGGAAAGAATGAAACATATTTGTATATATGCGTTGTGAAGAGCTCCAGGGTAGACTGTTAAGAGGGGGAAAAAAAGCAATAGAATGTACATATTGTGTAAGGAATAGGAAGTTAGTGAACTTGTATACTGGCACTTGGTTGTATGTGCAGAGAGAAACACTGCCAGTATTTACCTCTAAGGGTTGGGCTGGTGAACAGGATGGGCTGCAAAGAAGTATGCAGAAAGTGAGCTCCAACTACATAAATGTTATATTTATGGGCATGTATCTACACATGCACAAAGTCTTTAGAATAAACACCGAACTGTCAAAACTAGAAGACATTCTTTCATTTTTTATGCTTCTCTGCAGTTGGCTCTGTAACTTCTGAAAATTTTTTAATCCAATTTTTTTTCCAGTCACATGTTGAACTTTATTGGACACAGCCTGGATGCCAAGGCCTGGTAGGCCCCACGCATTGCCTGCTAGGCCCTGGACTGTCCAGGGCTGGAGGGAGGGTAGTTCATCCAAGGAAGTGTCAGACATGGTAACCCTGCAATGCAACACTGTGGTTAGAGATTTTATATAGCTGGGAGATGGAGGGCTGCTCCACAGATGTATGAACAGGTCCAATCTTCCATAATTAAACCTACCGTGGAGAGGAAAATGACACTCGAATTCATCATTAGACACAGGGCACTCTAGATGGGTGGGGCATTCTCACTGGTCAGGGGAGCAGGATGGGTGACGAGGGGCCCAGATGTCCACAACATGGGGCAGGCAGGGGTCAAGAGATGATCGGCATTTGCACTAGGACACTGCATGCACAATACCAACATGCGTGGGGACATGCGTGTCAGGCTGTTTATCCTGGAACGAGGAGGGGGTGATCTTTACATCATATTCTGTGGCTGATGGGCTCAAAGAAGGCTACCTTGTGGAAAGAATGGGGGCAATGAGACCATACGGCGAAGGCGAGGATCAGGATCAGGCCCACAAATTACTCAGGCTTCTGGACAGCACTGCGTCCCCCACAATGCTGACGGCACAGCTGGCTGCTGGGCCACTCAGGCCAGCTCTCGGGCTGGAGGAGATTCCCGTAGAGGCTGATGCAGTCATTCAGGGAATTGGTGATAAGGACTTCCACCACCAGGTTGTAGATGGCGCCGGACTTCATGATCAGCTCTGGCCGCATGAGGGCCAGGGCCACAATACAGTGCTGCTCTAGGCTGTGCCACAGGCAGCACCCAGGGTTGTGGGATGGAGGCAAGGCAAGCCCAGAGCAGACTGTTCACCTGGGGCCAGAAACCTGAGGGAATAGCTTCTGCACAGCTGTGAGGGCCACCCCCAAGTTATCGCATGCAGCCAGGGGCCGAAGAATGCAAGTCCTCAGGAAGAACAGCCACAGCTGGGTGCTGAAGGAGCCCAGGGTGGCTGTTTCTTTCTTTTCTCGAACCAGGCCCTCCAGCCCAAGAGAGGCCACCTCTTCCTCCAGCAGAGGCGCTTATGGCCAGCTGGCCTGCCTGGGCTCCCACTGTGCTATGAAACCCAACCTGTGCTGTTCAGCACTCCTCAAGCCGGCTGCACAGACCACAGGCTCCCCTGGAGTCTCAGTGCCGCTGACCCAGGCACAGCTAGGTCTCATCCCCAGTACAGCTGAGGACACAAGAGGTGAGTGGCTGGCCTAAGGTTGAACGGTAGAGCTGTTTCTGATGGAGCCCTTTCCTCCCCACTTCCAAATGCCAGGGCAGTGGGAGATGAACTGTGGGCTAGGAGACATAGGCAGACTTCCTGTCCGGCAGAGGCCTCAGTAGCCACAAGCTCCAACAGCTGGGGTCAGGCAAGAGCCCTCTCCCATTCCAGGGTGCAGAGGCCCTGGGGAGGCAAATCAGTGTGGTCACGAAGAGAAAAGATGCTGCCTTCTTTCTGCTCAGGTTCAAGGCTTGGGAGCCCCGCTTCGCTACTGCAAAACCCTAATGTTTATGCATCAGCTATGGCCAGGCCTGGTGGCTGGAAGACAGAGCCTCAGGCTCCACTCCACCCCTCCCGTGGAGGGAGGTAACAATTGGAGGCTTGTTTGGGTGGCCAGGGCTGGGCCTGCAGGCCTGGACACAGCTTCTGAGCCCATGAGTCTGGTCAGAAGGCTTCCCAGCCTCTGCCAGCATGGGGACATCGGTTACCAGACTGAGTTAGTGGCTTTGCACCTCTATGACCAGGAGTGAGGCGGGGGAAGGGGTGAGGTTGCAGGCCCCAAGCCAACACTGCACACTTTCCTCTTTGTTCCAGGCCTCCCCAGCTCTGCCAGTCTTGGGGAAGCGGGCAGCTGGATGCCTGTACCCTTGGTACTGGAGCAGAGCTCTGGGCCGACACCCCGTGACCAGGAGGCCCTGGGCAAAGCTGAGCTCCTTGAAGTCACAAGCTGATTACGAGGGATTTGAGGCTGGTCCAGCTCCGGGGCAAATAGGGTCGAATCCTTGGTTGGCTCGGTACTAGACAAGGATCATCTTGGGGCTGTTTACATCATCTGCACACCCAGACTGGCCATACAAAGGGTCTTTCCACTTAAAATAGCCGCTGCCCTGAGCACAGGGCCAGTCTCACCACATCACGAGGGGTAGCCAAGCCTCCATTTACTGAGAAGGAAACCAAGGTTCCAAGGAAAGCCACTTCTTCAAGGTCAGAGTTTAGTGAGAACATCTAGTGTTTTGTTTCCATTCACAGTAGAGTTTCAGTTGCCAAGTTATGTCTAATCCAACTTTCAGGCTCCTATGGCATGCAGAAAAAACATGGCAAGTCCTGTGTTTGGGGATGCCTGCTCATGTGGGGTGGGTGGAGGATGGCACAGACAGACGTGTGGAGAAGAAAGCATCTTTAAAAAAAACACAGCTCTGTAGAAGGACTCAAATCTTTTCTGATAGCCTTATCTTGGTCAAATCTCTTCCCTTCTCTGGCCTCAGTTTCCCCATTTGTCAAATGGAGGGCTGGGCCGTGGCTGGAAGGCCCCTCCTGCTCTGGGTTCCCGCCACCCTCTAATGTCATCCTGAAAAGGCTGGCAGCATGTCTTGGGGTGGGAGGTTCAGTGTGTGATCTTGGCAAAGTCATTTTTTAGTGGACCATGAGGTCATTGTGACTTGTATCACAGGGCAGTTGTGAGGATTCTAGCAGTTAATGGACATGAATGTTCCTTTCAAACTATCCCAAGGCTGACCCAAATTCAGAAAGGTAGGCAGGGAGCCTAAAAAAAGCAAAGCAAAGAAGCCCAAAGCAGGGCAGGGCAGTCACATGAGCTGACCCTCCCTGGTCTGGCACTCTCACCCATGTGCCATCCCAATTAGCTTCCTGAGAAAACCCCTACTAGGAAGAATGGGTTAGTGGGAGATTTAATGATTTACCTGACTTAATACCCACAGGCCAGCATCCTGACTCCCCAGAAGCTCACACTTCCAGAATGTCAGCTTCTGGATAGAGACCAAGGCCCAGGGAGGTACAGGTCACCCAGGGTCCAGGTAAATGCAATGCATCATGGGAGTCCAAGGAAGCAAGGAACATTTACGGAGCATCCAAGGGGACAAACATACATTCTTTTCTGAATTCCTAGACACTGTAATGATGAAAACTGGGCAACTGAGCTAAGGCGGGATTCAAAACCACATATCCAAGACTTCAAACACCTGTGCTTGGCTGTCACGCCAGTAATCCCAATACCCTGGGAGGCCGAGGGGAGCAGATCACCTGAGTCCAAGAGTTCGAGACCAACCTGGGCAACAACATAGTGAAACCCTGCCTCTATCAAAAATACAAAAATTTAGCCAGGTGTGGTGACACACGCCTGTGGTTCCAGCTACTCAAGAGGCTGAGGTGGGAGAATCGCTTGAGCCTGGAAGGTAGAGGTTGCAGTAAACCAAGATCGTGCCATTGCACTCCTACGTGGGTGACAGAGTGAGACCTTGTCTCAAAACAAAACAAAAAACTATGCTCTCTGCACCACGGAGAGGCTGAGGAAACCTGCAGATTTCTGATTTTTCCTTTTCTGGAAGGCAGAGACTGGCCAGTAAAGTCATGAGTGATAGGCATAGGCAGGACTAGTTACAAGTTCTTCACGAAGGGTGGGGCGAGACATCCTGGGACAGGGCTCTCTTTTGCATGCCACCCAGGAGGGATCATGGGAGAACCCCTGGCTTGGAGGCAAGACGATTCCATCTGTCCCCTACTTTCTCGTCAGCTAAGCTCATTACTATGAGTTACAAAGGAGCACAATGGAACACAGGGAAGTTAGCTGAGTCAGTTCCCATTTCCTAGGAGACAAAGAGGAACATAGCAGAACCAAGGCTTCGGAGCCAGACACACCTGGCTTTTAGACCTTGTGTGAAAGGCAAGCGATACAACCTCTCCAGGCCTCAGTTTAACATCGTGCACAAAAAGGCTGTGCTTGCCGGTCAAATCAGCAGTCTCCAAAGGGAAGGGCTTTATTCCAGAATGTATATGGAATGATCTACACAAGATTTGGAGGGGAAAATGACTATAACTCCTATCTTGTATGTATTTGTCTTTAGAAATTTCTATTTTGGCTGGGCAAGGTGGCTCACGCCTGTAATCCCAGCACTTCGGGAGGCCAAGGCGGGCGGATCATGAGGTCAGGAGTTCAAAACCAGCCCAGCCAACATAGTGAAACCCTGTCTCTACTGAAAATACAAACATTAGCTGGGCATGTTGGTGCATGCCTGTGGTCCCAGCTACTTGGAAGGCTGAGGCAGGAGAATCACTTGAATCCAGGAGGTGGAGGTTGCACTGAGCCACAATCGCGCCACTGCACTTCAGCCCAAGCAACACAGTGAAACTCCGTCTCAAAAAAAAAAATTTCTATTTTGTGAAGGCACATAATCTGTTAGTATCAAATCGCACGTGCATGAATGTATAAATATAGATAAACCACTGCGACAGAGGTGTTCCAACATTAATTACTGACGAGGTAGACAGTGGAAAATGTGGAGAGCATTGCATGAAGAGCACCCACCTGCCACACTATTTAGAACCAGCTGGCACAAGGGGCCATCTTTGAAGACAGGAAACTCTCTACCGTCTGCCCAAAATTCAAGAAATGTTGTGAAGAGACAGTGGAGACAGAAATGAAATTAAATCTGTTTGGCCTGAGTTTAAAGCCAGCTCAGCCACTTAATAGCTGCGTGACTTCAGCAAACTTATTTCCCTTCTCTGAGCTCCAGGCTGGTGAGGAATCAGCAGGGCTATAGGGTCCATGATGCTGAAAATTAGTTTGGCTAAGAACCTGTTGATTCTCTCCTTCACTTCTGTCTCCATGTAGAGTATTCGCTTATCCACTCAACAGATAAATGCCCATGTCTGGCATTGCATGCTGAATAGACGGTTCCTTCCCTAGAGGAAGTGACAAAAGTGATCTCTTTCAGGTGGAACAACTGAGGCCCAGAAGTTAAGCAGCCTGCAAGAGCCCTGAGATATTTAAACAGTCAGGGTCCCAGCTCTTGTCACTAGAGCTAAAACAGCTTCTTGTTTCACTTTTGTTTAGTTATATCCCACTCTTACGGGTCACCTATGATTGTAGGGAGCCTTCCCCGGGAACTTCCTCGGGGTCTCACCTCAAGCGAGGGCCCAGGAAGGGTGAAGCAAGTCGTCTGCATTCATGGATTCAACAGGTGTGAGGTGGAAGGCCTTTTCCCGCCGAGGGTACAGCCCAGGTCACCCCGCTCAGTCCCACCGGACATCTCCACCGCCGGTAGGAAGAGCAGTTCAGAATTCAGTGCTACCCCCGAGTCCCAGCTAAGAAAAAAACGGTCATCCAGGTGCTCTCCCAGCTGAGGAGATGGAAAAATCCAAGTATAACAGATAAGAGGGAGCGTTTCAAAAGAAAAGGGGGACTTGAAAATATTCTAGACTAGGGGGAGGAAGGGCGGGCAGGCGGAAAGAAACAATGCCCAACACACAGGAGGGGCTCAACAAACATTTGTGGAAAAGGAATCGCTCTGCGGGAGTCACAAAGATGCCCTTCAGAAGCCCGTATACACAGGAGAAAAGAAATTCTATCTAGGCAGTTGTTTGTCCCCAGAGTTCCCATCCCTCCCTCGTTCCCCAGCCCCGTGGCCTGCGCGCTTCCCGCTCGACTCCAGCCTGGGGCTCTTTCCGGACTCCCGGCTCCCTGCCCGGTCCGCAGGGTAAACGCGCCTCTCCCGAGCACATCTCCGCGGGACTGGACCAAAGCTTTGGGGCCTTCACTCCTCCAAAAGGAGGGCCTCAGAGACCGGAGGTTCATCTTAACCCCCGCGTTAGAGCCCGGGCCTGGGGAAAGCGCCCTCCGCTCGGCCTCGGCACCGCGGGGGACTGGCGGGAGGAGTCGGGGAGGCTGGTGGGACACATCACACCAGGCCGCGCACCTACTGGGGCGCCCGGGCCAGGGGAGCCGGCGGAGAGCCGGGGCGGGTCCCGCCTCCTCCGCACGCCGGGGCCGGGGCCGGGGGCTCGGCCCGCTCAGCCAATGGGCGCCGCGCTCGGGCCCCCTCCCCCGCACCAGGAGGAGCCAGCAACCGGCCGCCGCCGCCGAGGTCGTGTGCGACGTGCCGCGCCCGGGCCCTGTGTCCCCGGCCGCCACCGGGCCGCGTGGACGGAGCGGGGCCCCCGGAAGGAAGCCTTGTGCTCAGTACCGGCGCCAACTACGCACGCGGCGCCCTCCGGCCTGCTAGATCCGAGCCCATCCCCACCGCGGCCAGCGGCCCGGCGGGGCGCTGCGCTCGGAACCCGCGCGGAGCCAGGCTCCTAGAGGCGCGCGGCCCACCCCGGGCGCACAGCGCGGAGGGGCGGAGGGGGAGGCTCTGGACGGCGAAGGGGCGGGCAGGAGTCCGCGCCTTTGTTCCTGCGGGAGGGCCGGCGGGCGCGCGACTCACCTTGCTGCTAGGCTCCATGGCAGCGCTGCGCTGGTGGCTCTGGCAGTGTCGGGTGCGCGGGTGGCGACGGGCGGGCGGGCGGCGCTCTTCGGCTCAGACTCGTGCTCCGGTCCGGGGACTCCCACTGCGACTCTGACTCCGAGTCGCTGGGTCTCCCGCTCTCTGGAACGCTCACTCGGGACCTGCAACCAGTGACCTCCACGCTTACTGGTGCTACCTCTTGCCTCTTGCGGGAGAGCGCGCGGATCTTGGCGTTTATAGGACACTGGCCATTGGCTGGCGACGCCGGTGTGTCGGGGTGGGGATGGGTTGTGGGTAGGACCTTGGGGCGGGGCCTAGGGCCCAGCCTGTCCGGGTCGGTGCGCGGGGAGGGGGCGAGGGGAGGGGCCGGGGAGGGGCCGGGGGCGGGCGTGGGCGCGGGAGGGCCCCTAACCACCCATGCTCTGGCTGCCTATCGACCCGCTCTCAGTGCGTTGGGACTGCGGTGGGCGTTCGCTGTGTGACTCAGGGCAAGTGTGCACGCCTCTCTGAGCCTCCGCGGCCTTCTCTAGCAAAATGGTGGAGCCGGTACCCGGCTGTAAGGCAAGCTGGGAGGCGCGGAGTAGCGGGTGGAGAGCTGGACTGGATTTCTCACTCGGCCGCTGGGTGACTTCGGTACACTAGGGATAGTAACAGTACCGCCTCATGGGGTTGTAGGAGGACTAAGTGGGATAATATTTGTAAAGTGTTTAGAACAGCGTCTACTGCGTGGAAAGTAGTATTTATTTGTTAGAGAGACTTCGGGAGGTCTTGCTCAGTGATTGACTTCTCCCTTCCCTGTCTCCACCCTCCACATTCCCGTTTGTGAACCAAGCCTTGCTTTTGCACCGGCCAGGCTCTCTGCCTGGAAATACCCATCTCAAACCTGGGCTTTAAAATCTCCTCCTCTGGGACGCCTTCCTCTACTTCTCACAGTTCAGGTGAATCTGTGGTGTCCTGTAAGTGTTGAAAATATGAAAGGCAGGTTAACTGACGTTAAGGACAGGAGAGACCTCGGGTTTGAACCAGCTCAACTGTATACTAGTCCGGCCGCGATCCTGGGCGAGTTCCTGGCCAACGAGGCTCAGTTTTCTTATGAGCAAAATGAAATTCTTCACAGCACTCTCATTGCTATCATGAGAGGTGCAATTTCCAGATAAACTCATGAAGTGTTTAGCATGGACGTTCTCATTTACTGGTTGGTGATATTGTTGGATTATTTATTTGTTTTATTAGTAAATAAATAAATGCTGGTCTCGAACTCCTGGACTCAAGTGGTCCTCCCACCTTAGCCTCTGTAGTAGCTGGGAGTGCAGGCCTGTGCTGCTGTACTGGAAGTGGTCTTATCATCATCTGACTCACCTTATTTCCTCTAGACCAGGGCCTGTGTGAGACACAGTGAAGGGAAAGACCCCCAGTCCCAAGGTCTGACCAAAGTCTTGAGGATCCCTTTCCCCATGGAGAGAGTCATGGTGGTCTTACTCTCTGTTGGAAACCATGAGGCTGAACCGACCAGATGACCCCTGGAGTTCTCTAGCCGTGTGTCCAGTTCTGGCTGAGGGGCACCTTGATTGGGTATGGATCCCTGAAAAAGAAGACAGGGGCATTCTGGGCACACCCCTGCCCAAGGCTGCAGTTCCTATGGTCCCTTGATTCTCAGGCTGGAAAGCTTGGGGCCACGTCTCTCCTCTTTCCTCACCCCTGGGCAGCCCACCAAGTCCTGTTGACTCTGCTGTCTACACCACCTCATCTTCCTTCCCTCCCCTGCTGTCTGCAGGGCCTCCATCTCTGGTCTTTCGTCCTACAGTCCTGCACTCTGCCACTCTCCTGCTTATCTGTCTGACATTGTCATGGAGGGAGTAAAGGTCAAGCCTGGCCATCAAGGTCCTTCTTCGAGGCACCAGTTTACATGCTCAGCCTCGCCTCTCACAGCAGCAACTCACATCCACACCTTTGCTCAGCTTGTCTCCTCTGCCAGGGAAGCCCTCCCCAACTTCAGCATGCCAGAAAGCACCATGGGTCCTTCCTCCTCTGGGAAGTGTCCCTGATTCTCCCAAGTGGATATCTTTCTCTCCTTTACCATTTGGTGTTTCCTAGGTTGCTACTTGTCCTCTGTCTGTCTTCCCTCAGCCTGTGAGCACAAGGACACCTTCTGCAGCCGAGGCATGTGGTGAATGACTGAAGGAGGGAAGGAATGCATGAATGAGTGAGCAGCTAGTCTACCTGTCTCTGATATTCCTTCCACTCCAGTCCGTCCTGCCGATACTTCAAGACTTTCCATAAGTACCTTTTGGGTTTTGCTACTTCCCTGCTCAAAGTCTCTCCACAGCTCCCTGTTTCTTAGCACATCCAGTCTACTGTCTATGCCTTTTCCCAGTTGTGGGTCCGCCTCACTCAGCCCATGGGTCACACTCACCAAACAGCCACCTTGTCCTTCTCTAGGCCAGCCCCATGCTGGCCACTTTCCCAAGGACAGAGACATGCAACCCCGTTGCTAGCCTCATGGAGGCCCCATACTGGAGGAGGAGGAAGAGGGGAGATAAGTAGCAACAATACCAAGTCAAGTGTAGAGGGTTAAGAATCTGTACAGGAGCAGAACTTGTATCGCAGAGGAAGGAGAGGGAGTAGGGAGAGCATCTGGGAAGGGGGAGGTCATGCTAAGCAGGGTTTGGAAGGCTGAATAGTAGTTCACCAGATAGATCAGAGGGAAGGCCATTCTCAGCAGAGGGAAGAGCATGTGCAAAGGCAGCAGACTGCCAGAATGATTACCTAGGGGACTTAAGAATCTCTGAGCCACTCTTAGAGATTGATGGTGGAGCCCATATCTGGACTCCGGAGTCTCAGCTCTGCTATTTACTTGCAAACATTCATGGGCAAACAATGCCTTCTCTTCTCTGAGCCTGAAGACCCACATCTGTGAAATAGATACAACAAACCCTTCCTGGGTAGGCCTGAGGGAAAGTGGATGTTTATAAAGCCTTAGCCACATAAACTGTACTAGTTATTGACATGAGAACTTCAGTGAAATCCCCATCCCATGGTAGGGTGGTGCTTGAGGACAAAGCAGAGTGGCCAGAAAAAAAGCTTTCCCCTCACCCACCCAACCCCACCTGCCCACACACAGACCCCCATTAACTGCTTGAAATTCTGCTTCTCTGTGTTCCTCTCTGTGAATGTTTTAGGACCCCTGGAGGCTACTGGTCAGAGGCAAATTCATCAGAAGCTACTGACACTGCATCAGAGATTAGATTCTCTGGTGGACTTGTTTGTTATTTGGGTGGCCGAGTCCTTGGAAGCAGAATTTAACTCCAGTTAGGGAAGGAGCTTAGAGAAGGTCCCAGGAAATAGCATCTGAGCAGAGACGGTTTGGGTGCAGGGAAAAAGGGTAGCAGGAGGGGCAGCTGTGTAGCCCCTGAGGCTGGAGCGTGGGGGCTTAGGGAGGAGAAGAGACTGACAAGGTGGAATCACAGTCAAATGTCAGGTATAGGCATGAGGGCTTTATGCAGTGGGCAGTGGGAAGCCATGGAGAGACATTGAGCAGGGGAAGGACCTGAGGAAACCTCAGTGTCCCCATAAGCCTACCTTACCTGAGGCACTAAAGGAGGTGTGAGGAGGCTGTGGAGCCCCAGCATTCAGCTTCAACGAGCTAGTGCCCCTTCCCTAGTCTGTGCCCACACTGGCAGCTTTGTTCCCTGGAGGCTGCCTTTAGTCCTGGACAGAACTCGGCCTCTTGTAGGTCCGACTCTAAGCAGTTCCAGCCCCAGCCAGTCTGGAGGAAAAGAGCTCTCTGGGACTAGCTGGCAGGAAGGTGCCAGGTGACAGGCGGATGCTGGAGCCTGGTGCATGCCTCAGAGCACGCAAGTGGGCGGGGGAGGGGTGGTGGTGGTAGGGCGGGTCCTAGCAGCTCCACAGTTAGGAGTGAGTGAGGCGGGCTGGGAAAAGACTCTCTTGCCTTTAAAGGCAAGCGTCCCCGGCTGCCAGAAGGAAAGGTTTGGCTGAGTCAGCTGCAACTGGTAAAGGGGGGATGGCAGGGGCTGGGACAGGAGAGCCCCTAATCCGAAGGATGTTTTGCAACTCAAATCCTCCTGGATTGCAGGTAAACACGGTGATGAATTCCAGGAAGGCCTGATGGGCCAGGCAGGAGAGTTGTGTGTTTAGTATTTTCATTCCGATTTGCACACCTGCTTGAACCACCTGCTCCCAGAAAGCTTTTCAGCATCCCTTCTTTATCTTCTGTATGCCCCTCCTTGACCCTCTGCAAACGCTCTTATCAGGGCTACCACCTGCTCACTGATGCTGGCGGAATTGAAGGGACATATTCCCCTCCCTTCTCTCTCTCCTGAGTACCAGGCTTTTCTGTCCAGCTGCCTCCAGGACAGCCCTTTGGCTGTCCCACAGGTACCTCACACTTACCATGTTCAAATCTGAACTCATTATTTTCCCCTATCCCTTCCTGTCCCCGCCCTAGAGATGGCTCCTCTAGCCACCAAATTGCCCTAGCCAGAGATCTGGTTTCTTCCCTGACCCTCTCTGTCTCCCTCATTTCCATATCCAGTCAATCCCGTGAACTCTGCCTGCTCTCTCCATGCAGACAGTCCCTCCTCCAGCATAGGCTAGGACCGCTGTTCATTCATCCTCCTCCCTGCCACCACACTGATCTCTTTAAAATGCACAGCTGACCACATCATTGCTTTGTTTATACATCTTTCCATGGCACGCAATAACGTGGCTGAATCTCACAGACATCATATTGAGTGACAGCAGCTGTGAAGAGTGTGATTTCATGTGTATAAAGTTTAAAAACAGGCAAAACTTATCTCTGGGATTAGAAGCCTGGACAGTAGTCACCCTTGGAAGGAAGGGTTGTGACTCTGAGGGCGGGGTGCTGGTAATCAGGGTGAGGCAGGTGGAGACCAGATCAGCAGTACTGTTTTTAAAGATGACTCAGCATAGCATGTCACTAATCCTGTCTTTATTGAAAATGTTGATATTTTATCATCATGGGTTTTTTTGCATTCATTCTGATTTTTCAGAAATACTGCCTTAAAAATATTATTTATCCTGATGATAGAGCCTGCCGCCCCCCTCCACCCCTGCTTACATTTTACGGGGGAGGTGAGTGCCTTTCTTGTCACGGCCTATTTCTGACCATGTTGGTAATGTTTTCTCGTTGGGGTACTGGTTGTGGGTGTGTTTAGCTTGTGAAAATTCATTGAGCTGTGAACATTTCTGATTTTTGTACTCTTCTGTATGCATCCTTTGCTTCAATTTAAAACAATTTTTTTCAACTTAAGACACTTCTGTGATTCCAAGGGAATGTCTCTGTCTGCTTCTTCCAGTGTCCTTAGCACCAAAAACAGCACCTGGTCACACTGGCTCTCATACATTTGAAGGAATACAGTATTTCAGTTCATTTAATTCTGGTAGCAACTCTATGAAATGAGTATTTTTCTCTCTGTTTTCTTTCTTTCTTTTTTTTTAACTGAGTCTTGCTGTGTCGCCCAGGCTGGAGTGCAATGGCTTGATCTCGGCTCACCACAACCTCTGCCTCCAGGGATTAAGTGATTCTTCTGCTTCAGCTTCCTGAGTAGCTGGGATTACAGGCACACACCATCCTGCCCGGCTAATTTTTGTATTTTTAGTACAGATGAGTTTCACCATGTTGGTCGGTCTGGTCTCGACCTTGTGATCTGCCCACGTCAGCCTCCCAAAGTGCTGGGATTACAGGCATGAGCCACCGCGCCCGGCCTTTCTCTTTGTTTTCTAAAGGAGAAAACTGAGGCTCAGGGGAAGGAATTTGCCTGAAATCACACAGGTAGTAAGTGTGAGTTCCAGCACCTGGATTGAGAAAAATAAATGGAGCCGGGTGTGGTAGTACAGGCCTGTAGTCCCAGCTGCTCAACAGAATCAGGCAGGAGGATTGCTTGAGCTCTAAAGTTCAAGTCCAGCCTGGGCAACATGGTGAGATGCCATCTCTAAAGATAAAATAGAAAATAGCCGGGTGCGGTGGCTCACGCTTGTAATCCCAACACTTTGGGAGGCTGAGGTGGACAGATCACCTGAGGTCAGGAGTTCGAGACCAGCCTGACCAATATGGTGTAACCCTATCTTTAAAAAAAATTAAAAAAAAGAAAATAAATAAAATAAAAATGGGTGACTTGACTGAAAAGAAACTTTTCAGATCAAATACTGCCAGATTCTCTGCTTTTAAATAAAGCCACAAAAACAACAAAAACTCCAGCTGGCACTGCCTGCTCGAATCCAACACCAGCACAAGCAGTTTGCTTTGCCTGGCTCTTATCTCTTAGATTATAATTATTTGAGCCTTATCTTCCTCTTAGATAATAACCTCCTCTAGGGCTGGGGCTCAGGTATTCCTGTCTTCCCTTTGTCCAGCAAGTTATTTGGCACAAGAAAAAAGCTATAAATGTTTAATAAGTGAATGAATCAAAGAATGAATGAAGGAGGAGGCTGACAGTGGCATGTGGTGGGCAGACCACAGGTTTTGGAAACAGACCTGCTAGCTATGTGTCTTTGGGCCTGTTACCTCACCTGAGTCTCAGTTTCCCCAGCTGTAAGATGGGGATAATAGCAGTACTCACCTCTAAGAATTTTTGTGTATATGAAGTAAGGAAATGTGTCTCAGGTGACTATCCTACAATAAATATTTGAAACATGGTAACTATTATTATTTCCAGTTTTTTACATTCTCAAAGCCTGATTTACCTCAGGGTTGCAAGGATCTGCCCCTTTCAATTTCCATGTATTGTTTTCTGGAGCCCTCTGTGGTTGGAAGGAGAGGACCTGATGATGCCTCCCCCAGGAGCTTTCTTTCCCCTGGGGAGGGTGGAATGCTGGAACGGTCCAGAAGTCTGGCTTCATGGCCCAGCTCCACCTTGCCAGTGGTGTTGTCTTTGTCGAGGTGCTTACTACCTGTGAGCCTCAGTTTTCTCTCTGTAAAATAAGGCCCAGAATAATCTTTTTTTTTTTTTAATACCCAGAATAATGTTGACCTTGGGAATCTCTGAGGAGGATTCAATGGCTTGGCCCTGGGCCTAGTGCACAGTATGCCTTCCACAAGTGTTGAGTCTGAGGAATGAACCTGGCACCCTGAGGGTGAGGGAACAGCAAGGAGACCAGAGGGACCCTGAGAAGCCCAAGGACTGTTGGGAAAAACAAATGCCTGGCGTAGTTCTGTTTTATTCTTAGGATCGTATTTCTCCAAAGAAGTGGAATGACGATGCCTTTCATTCCGATATAACTCACTCACTTCTTTCTTTCTTTCTTTCTCTTTTTTTTTTTTGAGATGGAGTCTCGCTCTGTTGCCCTGGGTGGAGTGCAATGGCGCGGTCTCGGCTCACTGCAACCTCCACCTCCCAGGTTCAAGCAATTCTCCTGCCTCAGCCTCCCGAGTAGCTGGGATTATAGGCGCTCGCCAACACACCCGGAGAATTTTTGTATTTATTAGAGACAGCGTTTCACCATGTTGGCCAGGCTGGTCTTGAACTCCTGACCTTGTGATCCGCCCGCCTCGGCCTCCCAAAGTGCTGGGATTACAGGCGTGAGCCACCATGCCCGATCCTCTCTCTCTCTCTTTCTTCCCTCCCTCTCTTCCTTCTTTCTTTCCTTTTTTTTTAAAGATAGGGTTTCACCATGATGGCCAGGCTGGTCTTGAACTCCTGACCTCAGGTGATCCACCCACCTTGGCCTCCCAAAGTGCTAGGATTACAGGCGTGAGCCACTGCGCCTGACCCCTTCTTTCCTTTTTTAAGATAGGTTCTCACTATGTTGCTCAGGCTGGCCTCAAATACCTGAGCTCAAACGATCCTCCTGCCTCAGCCTCCCAAGTAGCTGGGACTACAGGCCAGCACCACTGTACCTGGCTTGATGTAACTTCGTAACTCTGCAAAACTCCTTCCCACACATCATTCCTTGGGTCCTCTCCATACCTTTTGCTGCAGGCAAGACCAGAATTATTCATGTATCTATCCACAGTCGTGGAAACTGAGGCACAGAGAAGTTAAGCCACTTGCTTGAGATCACAGTGAAGGAGGAATTTGGAAGCAAATCGAAGATGTAAAACCTGGGCGTCCTGACTTCTGCATACCACCATGCAGCAATTTGGATCTAAAAGAAAGCACACAGCTTACGCCAAGACAGAGCAGCGGTGTCTTAGCTGTGCCCGCTTGCCCGGCCCAGCCCCCACCTGGATGCCACCTGGCAGTCACATGCACATTCATCACGGAGGAGCTGGCCCAGACTCACACATTGTACCGGAGCTGACTCAAACTTTGCAAGAGAGAGAATGTGAATCCTTTGGGAGCTGCAGGGGCCCTTGCTTTCCACATTGAGACTTGAAATTCATGCCTCATATCCACGGCAGTTTAGTTCTTTAGAAAGGAAAAGCACTGTGAGCTGGCTGGCTTTGGGGATCTCTGGACTCAGAGAAGAGTGGTTTGGTTCAACTCTGGGCTCTGTTACAAGTTGGCTGGGTGACTTCAGGCAAGTCATTGTCTCTCAGTCTCTTCAGCTTTATAACAAACTGCCAAGACTCTTCAAGCATCTGAAAGGCTGTTCTTGCTCTGGGTTGAGAAACCTCGTCATAATAATGTATGTGTTGCTAATTTACTATGTCCCAGGTAAGTGATTGGTATGGAGTTATTACTATCTCATTTAATCTCCCAGTGAACTCTAGATTTACTATTTTATATCCTATTTCTCAAACGAGGAAACTGAAGCACAGTTTCAGAGTGATTTGCCCAAGGTCGAGCAGGTCAGCAAGTGGCTGAGCTAAGAATTGAACCTAGTTTGTCCCTGGTCCACACCTTTATCCTGCTAGACCTCAGTTTCCTCATTAAAAAAAAATTAAACTACATAACATAAAATTTACCATTTTATGTATTTTAAGATTATAATTTGGCCGGGCGCTGTGGCTCACGCCTCTAATCCCAGCACTTTGGGAGGCCGAGGCCAGTGGATCACGAAGTCAGGAGTTCGAGACCAGCCTGGCCAACATAGTGAAACCCCATCTCTACTAAAAATACAAAGATTAGCCAGGCATGGTGGCTTGCGCCTGTAGTCCCAGCTACTCGGGAGGCTGAGGCAGGATAATTGCTTGAACCTGGGAGGTGGAGGTTGTGATGAGCCGAGATGGAGCCACTGCAGCCATCCTGGGCAACAGAGCGAGACTGTGTCAAAAGAAAAAAAAAAAAAAGACTATAATTCAGTGGCATTCAGTGCCTTCATACTGTTATGCAACCATTACCATCATCCATCTGCAGAATTTTTTCATCTTCTGAACTCACTCAATGATAATTCCCCATTCCTTGTTAACTCTAGTCCCTGGCAACCCCCATTCCGCTTTCTCTGTGAATTTGACTACTCTAGGTATCTTATTTAAAGTTTCCTCATCTTTAAAACTACAATAATGGAGATCAAGTGTTATTTGATCCTTTTCCCCAGGGTGTGGCTGGCTCACACTTGAATTTAAATCCCAGTTTTTTCATTCACCTACCCCTCAGGCAGGTTGCTTAACCCCTTTGCCTCCCTCCTTTCCACGTAAGTTGGGCTGGTGGATCCTGTTGGGACGATCACGGAAGACAGTGGGGATGAGGGTGATTGGAAAACCCATCACCTAGAATTTGTTATGCCATCTTCCTGGTGGGCTGGGACCCTGGCTTAGATTTATAGGTGCAACAGCTGGGGAGGCTTTAGAATTTAGAATTGCACATCACAACCTGGCGGGTGCCCAACCCGACATTTGCTGCTGAGGCTGGGAGGTAGAAGCCACATCATGGAGGGCTTTGACTGCTTGGCTATAGAGCGCTCCCCTCAAGGAGCTTACCTTCCAGCATGTGCACCTGATACTGTAAAGTGGCTGGCACAGTCTCTACTTACAGAGGGTGCTCAGGCAATAGTCTGTCCTGCGTGGTTCTTTTTACTGGTTCCCAGAGGCTGGGTCTTGTGGTTGAGAGTTCTATCTTCCCTATTTCCGTAAAGTAATGATTGTTAGGATATTTTGGTTGCAAGTATCAATATATTTAAACCAGCTGTCACTAAAAAGGGAGAATTTTTTTTTTTTTTTTGAGAGGAAGTTTCACTCTTGTCACCCAGGCTGGCATGGAATGGCATGATCTTGGCTGACTGCAACCTCTGCCTCTCAGGTTCAAGCAGTTCTCCTGCCTCAGCCTCCCGAGTAGCTGGGACTACAGGCCGCTGCCACCACGCCCGGCTACTTTTTGTATTTTTAGTAGAGACGAGGTTTCACCATGTTGGCCAGGCTGGTCTCGAACTGCTGACCTCAGGTGATCCACCTGCCTTTGCCTCCCAAAGTGCTGGAATTACAGGAAAAATGGAGAATTGAATAAAGGATATAGAGGTTGGGTGCACTGGCTCACACCTGTAATCCTCACACTGGGTTTGCCAAGTCAGGAGGATTGCTTAATCCCAGGAGTTCCAGACCAGCCTGGACAATATAGCCAGACATTATATCTCAAAAAAAAAAACACCTTTTTTTCCACACCCCACCCCCTCAAAAAAAATTTTAAATTAGCCGGGTGTGGTGCCATGTGCCTATAGTCCCAGCTACTTGGGAGGCTGAGATAGGAGGGTGGTTTGAGCCTAGGAATTTGAGAGTATAGTAAGCCGTGATTGTGCCACTGCACTCCAAACTGGGTAACACAGCAAGACCCTGTTTTTAAAAATATTAAAAAGTTGGCGAGGTGCGGTGGCTCACGCCTGTAATCCCAGCACTTTGGGAGCCTGAGGCTGGCGGATCACAAGGTCAGGAGTTCGAAATGAGCCTGGCCAACATGGTGAAACCCTGTCTGTACTACAAATACAAAAATTACACAGGCGTGGTGGCACTCGCCTGTCACCTCAGCTGCTCAGGAGGCTGAGACAGGAGAATAGCTTGAAGCCGGGAGTCAGAGGTTGCAGTGAGCTGAGATCATGCCATTGCACTCCAGCTTTGGGCAACAGAGCAAGACTCTGTCTTGGGGGGGAGGGGTGGAATATATATATATATATATATAAAGTTAAAATTGGCTGGGTACGGTGACTCACATCTGTAATCCCAGCACTTTGGGAGGCCAAGGCTGGTGGATCACCTGAAGTCAGGAGTTCAAAACCAGCCTGGCCAGCATGGCAAAACCTCATCTCTACTAAAAATACATTATTAGCCAGGCACGGTGGTGCGTGCCTGTAATCCCAGCTACTCAAGAGGCTGAGGCAGGAGAATCGCTTGAACCCGGGAAGCAGAGGTAGCAGTGAGCCAAGATCACACCATTGTGGTCCAGCCTGGGCAACAGTGTGAGACTCTGTAAAAAAAAAAAAATTAAAATTAAAAACATAAAAAATAGGCTAGGCATAGTGGCTGACGCCTGTAATCCCAGCACTTTGGGAGGCTAAGGTGAGCAGATCACCTGAAGTCAGGAGTTTAAGACCAGCCCAACTAACATGGCGAAACCCTGTCTCTACCAAAAATACAAAAATTAGCCAGGTGCAATGGCGTATGCCTGTAATCTCAGCTACTTAGGAGACTGAGGCAAGAGAATCCCTTGAACCTGGGAGGCAGAGGTTGTGGTGAGCCGAGATTGTGCCACTCCAGCCTGGACAACAGAGTGAGACTCCATCTCAAAATAAATAAATAAATAAATAAAAATAATAAATAATTTTTAAAAATACCTTTAAAATGTTTTTTAAAATAGAAATAAAGGATACAGAGATGACTCATAAGCCAGGCTCAGGGATGCAACAAGATGCTGACGAAGATCTGGATTCAGTGAGTAGACTGCCACTAGGATGTTCTGCCTTTCTCATCTGTGTTACTCCTCGCGACACAGACAGGCCTGTTCTGCTCCACACAGCAGAAAATGACCACGCTGCAATACCAGAGTTTTCATGGGACCATTTCAACAATGCTTAGAAGCTGATTCAGCTGTCTCCTGGCCCTGACTTTTCTAAGATGAGAGAAGCTGATAGGAACAGTTTGGTAAGATGTTTGTCCTGAGTCCATTAGGTTATGGTCAGGTGGTAGGGCCACAGAGCACAAACAAGGCTGGCAGAGCCCCGCTCTGTGTGGGGATGGGGTGGAGGAAGCATGTGTTCCTCCTGATGTTGTCACACAGGCACACATTCATTCATTAAAAATTTATTGAAGTCCGGGCATGGTAGCAGCTTGTGCCTGTAATCTTAGCATTTTGGGAGGCCGAGGCGGGCAGATCACTTGAGCCTGAGTTCAAGACCAGCCTGGGCAATGTGGCAAGACCCTGTCTCTACGAAAAATGCAAAAATAAGCTGATTGTGGTGACGCATGGCTGTAGTCCCAGCTACTCAGGAGGCTGAAGTGGGAGGATCCCTTGAGTCCGGGAAGGGGAGGTTGCCGTGAGCCAAGATTGCACCACTGTCACTCTGGGTGATAAAGCAAGGCCCTGTCTTAAAACAAAATACAAAAATGTTGTTGAGTGGAGATACTACATTCATTGCCATGGTAAGAAAGTCAAAAAGTATTTTTGAAGAGAAAAAACAGGTTGCAGAGGAATATGTTTATCACATTTTAAAAAGTAAATATACATATGTAATATATTTAGACTTCTGTAGATATATGCGAAATGTGAACTGAAATGAACTATGGGTAGTAGAATTAGGGGTAATTATTATTTTCTTTTTTGTAATATCTGCATTTTTCTGCAATGAATGAGTATCAGTTGAGTAATAATAAAATAGTTCCTACCTCCCAGGGCTACAGTGTGTGTTAACTAAGGCATTTATTTACTTATTCTATAAATACTTATTAAGTAGCTAGTACATGATGGTATTTGTGGAAGCTGCACAATGACTGACCAGTGGTGGAGGCTCAGTAAGTTGGAGTCACTTAAAGGTCTGCCTTCCAGGAATGCACAGCAAAGCTGGATGCTCCACACAGCTGCTTCTGCTCTTATGGTCTGTGTGCATTCTGAAAATCCAGGAATGCAAACAAGACGCCACAACTATCTATTGCTGTAGAGTAACCATGTCAGGCTGGGTACAGTGGCTCATGCCTGTAATCCCAGCACTTTGGGAGGTCAAAGTCGGTGGATCACTTGAGGCCAGGAGTTCGAGACCAGCCTGGCCAACATAGCGAAACCCTCTCTCTACTAAAAATACAAAAAAATTAGCTAAGTGTGATGGCACGTGCCTATGATTGAAGCTACATGGGAGGCTGATGCACAAGAATCGCTTAAACCCAGGAGGTGGAAGTTGCAGTGAGCTGAGATCACGCCACTGCACTCCAGCCTGGGTGACAGAGTAAGAATCTATCTCAAAAAAAAAAAAAAAAAAAAGTAACCCTCTCAAAACTTGGTGGCTTTAAACAGCAACAGCTTATTATTTCTCATGATTTTGTGGATTGACTGGGCAGGGCAGTTCTGCCCTATGTAGTGGCAGCTGGGGCGACTCATGCCTCATGCAGTAGCATTCAGCCAGACACGTGGCTGGACCATTCTCTCCATATGGTGTCATATCCTCCTCTGTCTCCTGAAGGATAGCCTGGGCTGCCTTACAGCATGGTGGCCGGTTCCAGTGGGGAGTGTTCCAAGGGGACAATTCCCAGTGTGGAAAAGCCCATCAAGCCTGGTTGTATCAATGCACATCATTCTGGATTCAAGTTGCTTCGTTTCTTGATCTTGTATGAACATTCCTGTGTGAGTAAATATTCTTCCCGAGGTGATTTTTTCTTGTTGTTAAAGACAGTCTCTGGCTCTGTCGCCCAGGCTGGAGTGCAGTGGCGTAATTGTAGCGTAATCATAGCTCACTGCAGCCTTGAACTCCAGGGCTCGAATGATCCTCCTGTTTCAGCCTCCCATCTAGCTGGGACTACAGATGCATGCTACTGTGCCCAACTAATTCATTTTTTTTTTTTTCAGATGGAGTCTCAGTCTGTCGCCAAGCTGGAGTGCAGTGGTGAATCTCGCGGCATGCTGCAATGCCGTGTTCAAGCGATTCTCTTGCCTCAGCCTCCCAAGTAGCTGGGATTACAGGTGTGCCCCACCACACCCAGCTAATTTTGGGGTTTTTAGTAAAGACAGGGTTTCACCATGTTGGCCAGGATGATCTCGATCTCCTGACCTCATGATCCGTCTGCCTTGGCCTCCCAAAGTGCTGGGATTACAGGCGTGAGCCACCGTGCCCGGCCCATTTTTTTTTTCTTAAGAGATAGGATCTCGCTGCATTGCCTAGGCTGGTCTCTAACTCCTGGGCTCAAGTGATCTTTTTACCTCAGCCTCCCTAGTAGCTGGGACCACAGGCATATGCCAGGACACTAACTTAAAAAATTTTTTTGAGAGATGAGGTCTTGCTGTGTTGCCCAGGCTGGCCTGGCCTGAAGTGATGCTCCTGCCTCAGCCTCTCAAAGTTCTAGGATTGCATATGTGAGACACTGTACCCGGCCCCCAACATGATTTTTAATGGCTAACTGATAGCCCATCGTTGATTGAACCAGTCCCCTCTTAATGAATAATAAGGCAGTTTTCATTTTGGGGCAGTTACAAATGACTCTGTGAAGGACAACGTTGTGGCAAGAACTCAGTACGTATCCTTGTAGGAGAAGGATTACAGAGCCAAAGGACAGGTGAATTTTTAAAGCTTTGCCAAATTGTCCTTCAAAAGAAAATGGTACATTTCTCACGTCTATCAGCTGTAAAGCGATCCGCTCTTTCAAAATCCTCTGGCCAATACTGGGTGTGGTTTGTTTTTTCAGTCTTTGTCAATTGGATCAGTGAAAAATGGTGTCTTATCATTGTCTTCAAAACAGAGAAGATTAGAAATAAGTTACCCAGAGCCAGATGCTTAAGAAGAGTTCTTGTCTTTTACTCTGAGGTAGCCTGAATAAATCAGCAGGGTCAAGGCCAGAGCAGAGCAAAGTGTCTCTCTGCACAGTGTCAGGCTATCATGCATGGTGTCTCTCTGTCAGCTGACGCAGGCTGTAAAACTAGAGCGCAGCACTGACAACCATGCTCATGGCTGTGGGCCTTCCGGCAGGCACAGGACTCGTGGCCTCGCCCTCCACGCCCATGTTGGCTCTCACCTTGTTCCCTCTGACCCACTCTGGAGGACCTTGTGCTGCATCTGGGCCAGGCTGGCTATAACTAATAATGAGTTGTAACAAGGAGCATATAAAGCAGGACCCTGAGATTGGTCTTTGTTTTTGAGCAGCCAAAGCCATACCTCGTAGTGTCAGAAATTTTAAAACTGGGGGATCCTTCTGTATGGAAGCAGGGTTCCTGAACTTAGAGCAAACCCTGCTTCTTCCTAGCTGTGGAGCAAGTAAGGGAGCTTTTCTGAACCTCAGTTTCTTCATCTGGTGAATGAGGATAATGGTGATTTAAGGACTATTATCTTTTTCCTCTATGCCTGATACTTGTGATTCTCACAGGAACCCTCAAAGGCTAAGAGTATCCCATCCACTTTACAGATGAGGTAAAGTGAGGCCCAAAGAAAGGAAATACCTTGCCCAAGATCACACAGCAAGTAAGAAACAGAGCTGGAGATGAGCTCAGGTCAGCATGGAACCACGCAAGCTCTTCTAGGCTTTGTAAAGGATTGATGAGAAAAGCAGATGGTTAAAAGCTCTGTAACTTCTGTGAGTTAAGGAGTATCTGAGAGGCTAAGTGTGGCGGCTCTTGCCTGTAATCCCAGCACTTTGAGAGGCCAAAGTGGGCAGATTGCTTGAGTCCAGGAGTTCGAGACCAGCCTGGGCAACATGGTGAAACTGTCTCTACCAAAAGAAAAAAATTAGGCGAGTGTGATGTTGTGTGCTTGTAGTCTTAGCTACTCAGGAGGCTGAAGTGGAAGGATCCCTTGCGCCCAGGAGGCAGAGGTGGCAGTGAGCTGAGATTGTGCCACTGCACTTCAGCTTTGGGGACAGAGCCAGACCCTATCTAAAAAAAAAAGTATTGTTTACTGAGAACAGAAATTAAAATAAGAAAAAAAAAAAGAATATCTGTGATTACAAGATTACAATGCAATTTTGAAAGCCTGCTGTTACCCAGCTGGACAGCTAGAGTTATTCTTAGTGGTGGGACGGCTGGACTGGGGGCCCACTGTGGAGAGCTGGTTTCCCACTGGAATTCTTTGAAAAGGTGCCTGATTTCACAGCCCTGATTCTACAGAGGGAGGCAGAGCCCTTCACGTAGTTGCTACCCTTTATTTATGGAGTGATTACTCTGTGCGGGATTCCCTTTATATGTGAACGGTCTGTGCCGCAGTCAATTCTTAACAGTGATTCTATGAAGAAGGTACTTTAGAGGGGGCTGCTGGGGCACAGGGTGGGTAGATATCTTGCCAGTATGGTGGGGCTGGGTTCCAGCTGGTTGGGACCCCACCCTCCTATCATGGCCCAGGAGTGAGGCATTCAAGGCTGGACCACTAGCATTTATGAAGCTCTGTGCCCCATTATCCCATCAGAGCGTCTTCTTGGCCCCAGTAGGCAGCCAGGGCAGGGCCACCTTACTGACAAAGAAGCCGAGGGAGGGGAAGAGGGTACTCCCCTCACACCCCCGTTGCCTCTGCCTGCTTAGTCCAGAATTTGGGATAGAGAAATAATGGGAAAAGCTCCCAAGTGTTACTGGATCTCTGCCTGCCAGAGAAGCTGTGACCTCAGTAAGGGCAGGGTGTTCCTTCCAGGGAACTCAAGGTGGGGCAGGATGGGTAGGGAGTGAGATCAGAGGGAAGGCCATGTCGGGAAGAGGGGAAGGCTAGTCTCTGGGGGTTTGTGGGAGAGAGGAAGGGAACATAGAACAGGCCAGGAATGGGGGCTTGACCTGGAGATTACTTCACAGCAGGTTTAAACAGGGGCCATGTGGGAGTGCAGAGCCCTGGGGTCAGAGATTACTGGTTGTAAATTATGACTCTGCCACTTATGAGAATGGTGAGTTTGGACAAATGATTTCCCTGGGCCTCAGTGTCTTCATGTATAAAAGGGCTGAAGCCCAGTGGGTAACTGGACCACTGTGTGGGTTAGATCCTGGCTCCACCACTTACCTTGGTGACCTAGGGCAAATGAATTCATTCATACCCAGTCTATGGGCCTGTGTCCTTGTCTCTAAGATGAACTTGATAATGATGAAACCTACCCCTCACAGGGCTGCAATGACGATGAAAGGGTCTGGAGGCACATGGACAATTCTTAGAGCAGGCTTTTCTCCTGCAGAGTCTTTGCTGCTATCATCCTCATCCTTATCTACCTCAAAGGATTCTTGTGGGGCTTAAACAAGGCAGGTTGTACAAATTGTCTGGCACAGACATCATTAAATGATAAGAGGGCAGAGTGACAGGTGCTGTGATACAGGGAGGTGCTGTGAGACACAGAAAAGAGAAAAGACTTCTGTCTGGCTGGGTGGAAGAAGGGTGTGGAAGGTGTGGAAGCCAAGGGAAAACTCTCGCTTTGCCCTCTGAAGGTTCACTGAAAAATCAACTGAAAAAAGGCAGATAAATAGAAGAATTGGCGTGCAAATTTATTAATGTGCACCCAGGGAGAACTACAGAGTGATTACTCCTCACCCTCCAATGGGGTGCAGAAGCATATGTGTCATCTTGAGGTTATAGGAAGAATTGGGGGGCTTGGGGCTGGGCCTGGTGGCTCACACCTGTAATCCCAGCACTTTGGGAAGCTGAAGCGGGTAGATCATCTAAGGTCAGGAGTTCAAGACCAGCCTGACCAACATGGTGAAACCCCATCTCTACTAAAAATACAAAAAATTAGCCAGGCATGGTGGTGCCCATTGCAAGCCCAGCTACTCAAGAAGCTGAAACAGGAGAATTGCTTGAACCCAGGAGGCAGAGGTTGCAGTGAACTGAGATCACGCCAATGCACTCCAGCCTGGGCAACAAGAGTGAAACTCCATGAAAGAAATAGAGAGAGAAAGAAAGAAAGAGAAAGGAGGGAGGGAGGGAGCAAGGGCGGGTAGGGGAGAAGAGGAGGCCTCCCTAGCAAAGATGGTCTGGTTGTGTAGATGAAACCTCACAGGTAGCAGCCGAGAGAGTAGACCTTTGAAGGTGTCAGACTCTCATCAGTCTGTCCTTGATCTGACAAGGGAAGGTTGGCAGAGAAAGCCTGGCTGCATTAATGCAAATGTTCCCCACAGATGTAGATCTCCCCTACAAAAGACAGCTTTGCAGGCCTACTTCTGTTCCCAGGCTCTCTGAACAGCCCTCGCAAAATACATCAAAGAAGTATATTTTGGGGTGAAATATTTTTATTGCCTGCAAAGTCTTCCCACAGGAAGTGGCATTTCAGATAAGCCTCAAAGGATGTGTAGAAGTTCACCGTGTAGATGAGGGGAAGACAGAAAGATGAACTTGTATCATCTTTGGTTGTGAGAGAGCCTGAGTGTGTCAGAGGAACATGGAGCAGTTTCATGAGCCGCATGCTTGGGGTGAAGGGCGTGAGGCTGCACGGAACACTGGGGCCAGATTGCAAAGAATTGGGAATGCCTCGCTGAGGGGTTTAAACTTGACCTGGTAGTTGAGGAGTTCTTACCCATGTAAACAGCAGAATCACCCAGGACACTATAAAAAATACTGTTTTATGTCCTGCCCAACAGTATTCTGAGTCAGTAGGTCTCAAGTGGAACCCAAGAATCTTCACATTTTTCCTTTAACTTTATTTTAAGTTCAGGGGTACCTGTGCAGGATGTGCAGCCTTGTTATATAGGTAAACGTGTGCCATGATGATTTGCTGCACAGGTTGTTCCATCACCCAGATATTACACTCAACATTCATTAGCCATTCTTCCTGATGCTTTCCCTCCCTGCAACCCACCTCCAGCAGGCCCCAGTGTGTGTTGTTCTTCCCCAGGTGTCTATGTGTTTTCACCATTCAGCTTATAAGAACTTGCAGTGTTTGGTTTTCTGTTCCTGCATTAGTTTACTGAGGATAATGTCTTCTAGCTCCAACCACGTCCCTGCAAAGGACATTATCTTGTTACTTTTTATGGCTGCATAGTATTCCATAGTGTATATTACCACATTTACTTTATCCAGTCTATCACAGATGGGCATTTAGATGGAAGAATCTTCACTTTTTAAAGCTTCTCAGGAAATTCTGATGCCCACCCAGAATTGGGAACCCCTGCCATGGAAGAGGGTGGGGGATATCTTTAAACAGGAATAGGGTCCATTGAGATGCCCACCTTAGACCTCCAAGATTTGGGCAGAGAGCTTGAGAAGGTGGGAAGTGGGTGCAGGAGACTCTGACCCCCAGCCTTCCACCCCTCTCCAAAGCAGCCCCACACTCTGATGGCCACGTTTACCACCAGGGCCGGCCTCTGGAAGTGCCTCTTCCCCATAGTCTTCTGGCTCCAGCAAGGCCAGACAGCCTTCCCTCCTTCCCTCCTTCCTTCCTTCTTCCCAGCAGGTTTCGAGCTCCTCCACCATGTGCCAGGCACGCTGTAGGGTTCTGAAGGTGAATAAAATAGATATTTTCTCCCCACAACCTCCTGACCCAAAGTTTTGGGTGAGTCCTGCTCTTTCGTCTCAGCTGAGCATGAAGTGCTGTGTCATCAGGAGTGTGGCTAAGTACAAGAGAGCTGGGACAGGAGTCCACCCTGGGGGCTCAAGCAATGGCCGCAGGGCCCAGTGGTCCGGCCTCCAGGTCCTGTGGCTTCCTGGTTCCCCCTTTCACAGGCCCAGTCTCTTGTCCTGGCTCCAGCCTTGTAAGCCAAACTCCCAGGCCCTGCCCTCGGTGCCCCCTTCCAGGAGGGTCCTGGTGCCGGGGTAGGAGTGAGCTGTGCAGCTGCCTTCCCACCCTCATCTTACACAGAAGACAACAGCATTGGGTAAGGTCTGAGCAACTTCCCAGGGGCAGGGTTAAGGATCACTTCCTCACAGGGGTAGTAGAAACAACAAACACGAGGAAATGACAGGGATGCTGAGGATTTCAGAGCGCACAGCTCCGGTCCAGGACGGACTCCCACAGAGAGATGGGGGGAATGCTCTTGGGGCAGCTTCCTCACCTCCCTCTTGGGATCAGCTCTTGTGTCTTTGTGCTGTGTTCTGTTGTTTCCTTTCATCAGGATTTCTTGCCCACTACAACCCCACCCACACCATCACCGATGTCACTGGTTCACTGGCTCATCGCCATTCGTTTACTTCTTCCTTTCTCATTCAACACACAGGTACCATGTGCCAGGCACAGGATAAAGCCATAGGCAATATACAACTTCACATGGAGTTCCCAGTCAGATGGGGTCACCAACACAGTCAGACAGCTCTAATACAACATGATAATTGCCACTGTGGGTGTTACTAAAACCCACATAGGGCTTGTAAAACCAAAGAGTAACCCAGGGAAGGCTTATTCTTAAAGAATGAGTAGGAATTTAAGGAGCGCATGCCAAGCAGTGAGAATAGAAAATGCAAAGGCACAAAGTTTGTGATGACTACAGCACGGTAGGTTCAAGGGAACAGAGGGAGTGGAGGCTGGGAGATGAACAGGGGCATCCATGAAGGGCCTGGAAGCCTGGGCTGAGGAACTAGAACATTCTGCCTTAGGCAGGGGGCTGTCATTGGAGGATTTTAGGGAGAGAAGGGACATGGTCAGATCTGTATCTTTTTTTTTTTTGAGACGAGTTTCACCCTGGCCCCTAGGCTGGAGTGTAATGGCACAATCTCGGCTCACTGCAACTTTTGCCTCCTAGGTTCAAGGGATTCTCCTGTTCTCCTGCCTCAGCCTCCCGAGTAGCTGGGACTATAGGCGTATGCCACCATGCCCAGCTAGTTTTTGTATCTTTAGTAGAGACAGAGTGTCACCATGTTGGCCAGGCTGGTCTTGAACTCCTGACCTCATGATCCACCCGCCTCCTGCCTCCCAAAGTGCTGGGATTACAGGCGTGAGCCACCATGCCCAGCCAGATCTACATCTTAGAACAATGCTATGGAAGTTGGTTGTGGGGAATGGGTGAGAGAAGGAGAGGTCAGGCAAAGTGTTCAATAAAGAGGACCGGACACAGGCCAGGTAGGAGAAGCCAGTGCCTAACCTAGGGCAGGGCAGGTGGCTCAGCAGGTGTGAGCACCTCTCAGGGTAAGGGCTGAGGTGGAAAAGGGGAAGATGGGTTGTGGAGCTGGCCACACTGAAGGCAGTTGGCTGTTTCCAGGGCTCAGGACCAAAGGGAGGCTGAGTCAGGAAGGCACTCCTGGGCTTTTGGTGTGAGCAGGCTCAAAGTCAGCAGATGCAGCTGGGTCTGTGTCTAGGGACAGGGAAGGACTGCAGCCCATACCTGGGAGTCAGAGCAAAGCCCAGCCTGGGAAGAGCCGTCAGGAGCCAGGCCAGGTGTCAGGTGGGGTCCCTGTCCTGAAGAAAGAAGAGGCTGCTAGGTTGAGCACCTTCGGCACCTTTACGTCTCTGGCCACTTCTCTTTTATGGCTCCCTGTAACAATGAGACATGGACATCTGGAGGCACCTGGGGCTAGTTTCTTCCTTATTTGTGCCTGCTCATATGAGGCTTCCTTCAGGCTCCACTTGTTGACTCCAGTTACAATCCAATCCTGAACTGGGACCCAGGGATGTCCTGTTCCTTGCTCCAAGCTCCTGGCGAGGATGAACTTTGGTTTGGCTGCACCTGCTCAGGTGCCATTGGAAGCGTGCTCACCTCACCAGCCTCGTCAGAATGCAATCTCAGGATGATGTAAGAGTTCAGGAAATGCCACCCCGAAGTAGGTCACTTTGGACTTCAAACTGACAGCATTTGAGGAACAGCAAATAAATACAGGGAGGGACTTTCTCTGAACTTCCTTTATCTGCTTCAAGATAAATTCTCCAAAAGGAAATCAGCGGTTATAAATCCCCTCCCCAGGAACTTCATCAACCAGAGAAGAGTAAACTCAGGTCACAGGACAGGAGACTGGGAGTCAACGCCACCCCCAGACAGACTTTATCACTTATCACCTATTCTTCTGAGGGCCCATTCACCTTTCCCCCAAATCACTTATTCTCTCCTATGTTGCCTGAATCCTCCCTCCACTCCCCCGGTAAGAGGTCTATATGCTGTCACAGGTTTTGGACGTTGGCTTTTCTTTCATGTGATGCCCCCGTGCCTGTAGTACATTCGTGTACCTTTTCTTCTGTAACACTTTCTTCTGCTGTCAGTTTATTTCATAGACTCAGTTATTGAACCCTCAGAGGGTAGAGGGGAAATCGTCCCTTCCCCACAGTGATGCTCTGGGACAACCGGACATCTGGTGTCTGGCAGACACCAGAGCTGACTCCTAAGAGCCCATTTGGGCAATTAGTCACTCATACGATAAACATTTTAAACACTTTTTCAAGCCCCCAGAGTGTGCCAGTCCTTGGACTGAAAGCTGGATTTACAAGGTCAAATCAGATTCAGTTCTTGTGATAGAAGAGTTCATAATACAATGGAACCAAGCGCATGAAACACAACATGGCCTCTTACAGCACAACTCGACACAGCAGCCTCACACATCCCAACACAACACGGCCTCTTACAACACAACTCGACATGACAACCTCATACATCCCAACACAACACAGCCTCTTACAACACAACTCGACACGACAATCTGACACATCCCAACACAACACGGCCTTTTACAACATAGCTCAACACGACAACCTCACACATCCCAACAACACGGCCTCTTACAACACAACTCGACAACCTCACACATCCCAACACAACACGGCCTCTTACTACACAACTCAACATGACAACCTCACACATCCCAACACAACACGGCCTCTTACAATGCAACTCGACATGACAACCTCCCACATCCAAACACAACACGGCCTCTTACAACACAACTCAACACGACAATCTCACACATCCCAACACAATGCGGCCTCTTACAACACAACTCGACAACCTCACACATCCCAACACAACACAGCCTCTTACAACACAACTCGACACGACAACCTCACACATCCCAACACAACACGGCCTCTTACAACACAACTCGACACGACAACCTCACACATCCCAACACAACACGGCCTCTTACAACGCAACTAGACATGACAACTTCACATATCCCACCACAACACGGCCTCTTACAACGCAACTCGACATGACAACCTCACACATCCCAACACAACACGGCCTCTTACAACACAACTCGACAACCTCACACATCCCAACACAACACAGCCTCTTACAATGCAACTCGACATGACAACCTCACACATCCCAACACAACACAGCCTCTTACAACACAACCCAACACGACAATCTCACACATCTCAACACAACATACAAGAGCTCAGGGCTGTTTTCTACCTTCTGGGTTCTCAGTTGAGAAAAGAGTAGCTCCCAATCAAAGGAGGCTTATTAATTAGCGGAGGAGCTTATTGGAATGTCAGCAATAGAAGGCAGAGGGAAAGAGGCTCTAAGTCAGATTAGCTGCTTCAGACTGATGACAGAACTCTCTATGCCTCAGTTTCCACATCTACAACACAGAGAGAATAACAGTGTGTATGTCATAGGGCTTAAGGATTAATTGAGATAATACATGTAAAGTGGCTGGCACAGTGCCTAGAAGGTACAGCAAGCACAATAGCATTAGCTGTGGTGGTCATCATTGCCGTAGAATTATAGAACCTTATTATATTCTTAGGTTCTTAAGAGTCAGAGAACTGTAGAATCATAGAACCCTAGGCCCTTAGAACCTTAAACATAGAGGTTTATAAATATATATAAATAT
This sequence comes from Cheracebus regulus, assembly GCA_963574635.1. Lineage (NCBI taxonomy): Eukaryota > Metazoa > Chordata > Mammalia > Primates > Pitheciidae > Cheracebus > Cheracebus regulus. The sequence continues at coordinate 1,415 of CAUYQU010045120.1, read as the reverse complement.
AACGTACACCAGACTATTAGCTAGGAGGATGGGGAAGGGAGATCTCTATGTTCCTTCAGATGGAGGCAAAATTTCCTCTAATGCCTCAGTTTCAGGGCTGTCACGTTCAGTTGTTCAGGTTGTACACAACATGCCTCTGAAGAAGGCCATTCACACAGACTTTGATGTGAATGGAGTTCCTTAGATGCAGCATGACATGCACCATTGTGTGAGAAAGCCCAGATTTCTTCCAGAGAAGTCTGCTAAGTCCCAGGGGGCTTACGCCTTCTACCATAATCTCTGCCTTCAGCAAAACGTGCTGGCTTTGTTCTGAGCCACATTGACCTGAATGTGATGAAACTGAAACTTGGATTTCATATAAAAATAAAATCAGGCCAAGTACGGTGGCTCACACCTGTAATCCCAGCACTTTGGGAGGCCGAGGCGGATGGATCATGAGATCGAGACCATTCTGGCCAACATGGTGAAACCCTGGCTCTACCAAAAAAATACAAAAAATTAGCTGGGCATGGTGGCACTGTGCCTGTAGTCCCAGCTACTCAGGAGGCTGAAACAGGAGAATTGCTTGAACCTGGGAAGTGGAGGTTGCAGTGAGCCAAGATCGTGCCACTGCACTCCAGCCTGGGAGACAGTGCGAGACTCTGTCTTAAAAATAAAAAAAAATAAAATCACTCTCCTTAAACATTCCTGAGAACAGATTGTACAGAGGTTTCAGAATGTTCTGGAGAGAGATCACATCTTGTGAAGCACAGTTTATTGCCATCCAGATGGTACAATGGAATGTATTCTGTCCCTCCCTGACCTGTCATCTCTCTGCTCACTTCTATTCCTCCCTCCCGATTTGCTCCTCAGGAGCCCAGGGATAAGCTAGCCCAGGCTTTTGGTGGGATCTCAACTCAAAGCCCTTATCAGAGCATTTTCCTCAACAAAAGTAGTTCCTTTTCCTAACAGGAATTTGGGCCATATGTTTAGGTAGTTATTTTTGTATACCTTATCACATTTAGTGCCACTTATAAAACCTGAGAGTCAGGGAGAGAGATCCAAGATGGCCAATTAGCAGCAGCTCAGGATTGTAGCTCCCAGGGAAAGCGCAGAGAGTGAGTGGATGCCGCACTTTCAGACGAATTTTTGTTGCCCACAGACTGGGAGATTCCCGGCGGAAGAGCCCCACCGGTCACCAGCGCGACTCTTTTGGCCGGCGTGGCTGTTTTGCCGGCGCCCCGGTGTGGCGCTTCTTAGTGTGGAGTGTACGGGACTGGGTGCCCTTTTAGTCGGGCTCGGCTGGTCCTATTCCCACAAGGAGAACAGCAATTGGAAGCGCTGAGGACTGAGAGTTTCACAGCAAGCACAGCCGAACCCAGGAAGACCTAGCTCTGTGGGGAAGGGGCATCCACTGAAGGAAAACTAAGAAACAG
>CAUYQU010045119.1:0-14064 GCA_963574635.1 Cheracebus regulus | reverse complement strand
GCTGTGCTTGCTGTGAAACTCTCAGTCCTCAGCGCTTCCAATTGCTGTTTTCCTTGTGGGGATGGGACCAGCCAAGCCCGACCGTCCCGTATACTCCGCACTGGGAAGCACCGCGATGGGGAGCCGGCAAAACAGCCACGCTGGCCAAAAGAGTCGTGGTGGCGACCCGTGTGGCTCCTCTGCCGGGAATCTCCCGGTCTGTGGGCAACAAAAATTCGTCGGAAAGTGTGGCATCCACTCGTTCTCTGCGCTTTCACTGGGAGCTACATTCCTGAGCTGTTGCTAATCGGCCATCTTGGATCGCTCTCCTGAAGCAGAATTTTTGCATCACTTACAGATCAATATGAGGCTCCCCCCATTAAAAAGTCTTCTGCTTGCCACAGGCAACCAAAGAATAATTATGTGAAATGAAACTAACTTAGCAATATAGGTTGGACTCCTTTCCATATCAATACACAAAGAACTTCCTTATTCTTTTTTTTAACATTGAACATGCTATTTTATGAATGTATCATATTTAGTCCCTATTGATGGACACTTGGATTTTTCCCCCAATCTTTTGTTATTATGACACTAGTATGATGAATAACCTTGTGCGTGTGTGTGTACATATATATATGTGTGTGTATATATATGTGTGTGTGTGTGTGTATATATATATATATGTAAGTCCTAAAGGGTAAATGCGTTTGTAATTCCAATATTGCTAAATTGTCCTGCACTCCAATAAAAAGATAACCTCCCCAGTATTTGCAAATGCAGACACATACTCTGGAATTATGTTTTCTACGTGTTCTTGGACAAGTTTGGTAGAAAACTGTTTAAATTCTACAAATTGAAATTCAGGAAAAGGCAAAGTTTCACCATATATCAGATGGTCTTTGTAGGGCTGAGGGCCCCACAGGGTCATGGGGTGTCCCTTATGCTGTGCTGAGGCACAGGATCTGAGAAATAAAGAGACAGGACACAGAAGTATAAGGAAAACACAGCTGGACTCAGGGGGGCCATGTCACCTATAAGCAGAGTCAGGCGAGGCCCCGAATGTCCAGAAGCATGAGTATTTATTGTGTATAGGTTAGGGGGCAGGGCAATGAGTGAAGTCATCTTTAAGGATAGTGATAGGGTGGTGAGCAATAAAACAAGGGGTCCACCCCCATTAGGTCATCAAGGCAAGGGCCGTGTGCAGTAGGGGGTCCACCCCCATTAGGTCACTGAAGCATGGAGGTGGGCCATGTGCAGTGAAGAGGATGCAATGTGCAATACCTCTATCTATGGACAAGCTACTAAGAAGATGTATAGGAGGATGCTTTAAGTCACATAGCAGTGACAGAGCTGCCAGGGTCTACGCCACCTGCTGGCAGCTACCAGTGAGTTCTATAGGGGAATGCTTTTTGAGCAGCACAGTAACAAGAGCTGATAAAGTTAACAGTCACCAAGGTGCAACTGCCGGTCTGAGGGCAGCCTTCCACAAGAACTAGAGCAAGGTCCTACAACTCGTTTATCAGGAGGAGTGGCTCTTGCCCCAAGCCTGCCACACAGCAGGTATCTTTACAATACTGAATGCTGCCACCTGAGCTATGGATTCTTGTCCTGGTATAACTGTTTTCCCCTTAAATCATGCTCTGCACTGTATCTGCTCTAGGCATTCCTCCAATTATAAGCTGCTTATTACTTAATTCTTGCTCTGTACTGTACCTACCCTAGGCATTCTGCCGATTATAAACTAAGATATAGTTATATATGTATACATATATATATGGAAATAACTGAGTGGCAAGATATTCTTTAGGCACTCATACTATGAACTAATATATGATTATATATAGAGGATTGTATAAAGGGAAATAACTGAGTAGTAACACTATAAATGGAGATATTCTCCAGGTCTTAATTGTGCCAGGATTCTGCTTAGCTCTCCTTCCTTGGTACCTATATGTGGGGGTACCCACAGTCTTTTTGGAACAATCAGCAAAATTTGAGTTATTGAGGTCTTGATGTATAACCTTGAGAACTTTACCAGAAGATTCTTCCCCCAAGATTTTGCATTCCTTTTCTTGGTTTTTAGGAAATAGAATGAATGCCTCTCTTGAATCCATGGAAAACACTAGATCTATGATATAGTGAAGATCTCAGGCTGCAACTGTGGGGCTTGAAGAAACTGTCTTCAGGTAAAGGATCACTACTCCAAGATTTAACAAAAATGTTATAACACCTTCCTTGTTGCTTGGGCTGGAAAAAAGCTTGCAAATCTGAAGACTGAATAAGCTCCCTCAGAGACTGTTCTAAATCCAGTCCCATCTCCACAAGACACTCATCCTTCTTGGCCATCTGAATCACTCTTCCCAGAGTTTAATAAAGCACACGCAGCCCACATAACTCACACCCTTTCTTGGTCTCTCTGAGTTTTCTGCAGTTTTTTACTATTTACTTCTCCAAGAGTCATTTATCCTACATTGATGACCAAACCTGGGTAAGAATTCTGTCACAAAAGATGATTTATGTTCATTCTGTAATTGAAACCATTGAAACATGAATCTCAGCCAGGTGCTGGGGCTCACCCTTATAATCCCAGTACTTTGTGAGGCCAAGGCAGGTAGATTGCTTGAGGTCAAAAGTTAGAGGCCGGCCTGGCCAACATAGTAAAACCCCATGTCCAATAAAAATACAAAAATTAGCTGGGTGTGGTGGTGAGCACCTGTAGTGTCAGCTACTCAGGAGGCTGAGATGGGAGAAATGCTTAAACCCAGGAGGAGCAGATTGCAGTGAGCCGAAATTGTGCCACTGCACTCCAGCCTGGGTGACAGAACTAGACACGGTCTCAAAAAAAAGTGTATCTTATGATGATGAAATAAATTTTGGCTGGGCCAGTGGCTCACACTTGTAATACTAGAACCCAGAACTTTGGGAGGCCAAGGCAGCCAGATCTTTTGAGGTCAGGAGTTCGAGACCAGCCTGACCAACAGGGTGAAACTCTGTCTCCACTAAAAATACAAAAATTACCCATGTGTGGTGAATTAGCTGGGCATGGTGGTGGGCACCTGTAATCCCAGCAACTCAGGAGGCTGAGGCTGGAGAATCACTTGAACCCGGGAGATGGAGGTTGCAGTGAGCCAATATCATGTCACTGCACTTCCAGGAAGGAAGGAAGGAGGGAAGGAGGGAAGGAGGGAGTGAGGGAGGGAGGGAAGGAGAAGGGAAGGGAGGGGAAGGGAGTGGAAGGGAGGGGAAGCGAGTGGAAGGGAGGGGAGGGGAGGGGAGGGGAGGGAAGGGAGGAGGTAGGAAGGGAGGGGAGATAAATGCTCAGTCTGACCAGAACTTAAGAATGATGGAGGGCCAGGGGTGGTGGCTCACACCTGTAATCCCAGCACTTTGGGAGGCTGAGGCAAGCAGATCATCTGAGGTCAGGAGTTGGAGACCAGCCTGGCCAACATAGTGAAACCTTGTCTCTACTAAAAACACAAAAAATTAGCCGGGTGTGGTAGTGGGCTCCTGTAATCCCAGCTACTCAGAAGATTGTAACGTGACAGATGGTGAAAGAGGAGGCTAGGGAATTAGAAAAGGGCCACTACTTACAACAGTGGAAAACCAAAGAAGAGTTTTAAGGATGGGAGTGGCATGAACAGACAGACATTCCTTAAAGACACATGACAGACGAAGAGGTCTGCGGTTGCCAAGGGTTATGAGAAGAGGGAGAATGTGATTACAAAGGAGCAGCACAAAGAAGATACTTATGGTTATGAAACTGTTCTATATCCTCACAGCATAATAAGACTTAACATCTCTAAAAAATGTGTTAAAACTCATAGAACTATACACCAAAAAAGTTAATTTTACTGTATTGTAATTTTTTTCTTTCTTTTTTTCTTTTTTTTTTTTTGAGGCAGAGTCTTACTCTGTCCCCAGGCTGGAGTGCAGTGGTGCAATCTTGGCTCACTGCAACCTCCACTTCCCAGGTTCAAGCAATCTCCTGCCTCAGCCTCCTGAGTAGCTGGGATTACAGGCACGTGCCACTATGCCTAGCTAATTTCTTTATTTTTAGTAGAGACAGGTTTTCACCATGTTAGCCAGGCTGGTCTCGAACTCCTGACCTCAAGTGATCTGCTGGCCTCAGCTTCCCAAAGTGCTTAGATTATAGGCATGAGCCACGGCACCCAGCTGTATTATAATTTTGTAAGGGATAGAGGCACATTATTAATCCAGGGTGGAGAACCAATGAAAGAGGAGCAAACCAGTAGGGAGGGTTTTGCAGTAATCCTGTGAGGATGATGGTGGCGGGGGCCTGAGTAGTAGCAGTGGGAATTAAAAGAATTGAGCACCTCTGAGAGATATTTAGAAAATAAAATGAAGATGGTGCTGTGATTGACTAGCTAGAAATAGGGAGAAAGGGCTAAAGTGTGGTTAACTGAGCTTTTGACTTGGGCAAGTGGGTGTGTGGTATCACTTATTGGCAAAATACAATGATTATTGAAAGTGGGTAATGGATAAGTGGGAATTCACTATCTCATTCTCTCTCTTGTGCATATTTTTAAAGTTTACATGATAAGTTATTAAATTGACCTCATCTATTAGAGTGGCAGACACATTGGTGTTTATTATATTGTTCTCTTTATTTCTCTGTAAGTTCAAAATAATTAATAACATTAAAAAATAGAAACTTTACCTCCAAAAAAGTATGAAGGAGAGTGAGCCATAGGAATTTAGAACATTGGTAAGAAAGTAGTTAACCTTTTGGATTATACATTCTTAGGTGGATAGTGGGGGAAATGAAGGTGGCCAAGGGAGGTGGTAAATCCGACAAGTGGAGAAAAAGGAAGATGATTGATTCTCGGTCTTTTTTATTTCAAAGAATTGTATTTGAGAGTGGTTGTGCAAATCAATAAAACTTAACAGTGCTATGGTGAGGAGGGGACTCTGAAGACTCTCAGAATTGTGCCGAAACCTGTACAGTCATTTTTCTCTTTTGCTTAATTATGCATTTATACTGTGGGAGGAAAGTCTCATAAGTGCCAAAGCAGGAGACTGTAGTCTCAGCCAATTCCTGTTTAATAAATAAAATATAGAAAGAAGAATCTAGTTAGAAATAAGTATCATGAGTGATTAGATATTAGTCTTATTGAATGTTAAGCCTTGATTAAAGCTTTCTTGTACTTTATACATGATTATCTAGGAACTTCAGGCTGCTGTGGTCAGGGACTGAGAGGGGACATTATGGAACGTGGCCTACCCACAGGCTCTGAAGTGAGTGGCGCATCCCAACCTTTTAGTGTCCCATTTTCATTGCCAGAAACCACAGGGGAGACAAAATTTTACCTCTGTCCTCCCAGGGATTTTGGCTAGGACTGAGAATTAAATTGACCTATGACAGATTAATAAGAGAAAAATATAGAGATTTTTACATATAGGAACCCCTATAGATAATTGAAGACTTAAAGAAGTTGCAAAACCTAAATGCTTATGAGTAGGATGAGCAAAGAGTGCAATTGTGGAAACGTAATTACATTAAATTATGTGTGGAGGCAAAGGAAGATAAGGGTTATTTTAGCAAGTTCTGTTTGTACCAAGTTATCTTGGCTATGACCCCTGTCAAAGAATGTTTTTCCTCCTTCTGGTACAGGGAAGTCATCTTTCACATGGGACTTTTATCTCCTGCTTTCAGGAAGAAAAAATATTAAGATTCCCTTTTTGCATCTGCTATTATTATTTAAACAGTTTTGGGGGAACAGGTAGTATTTGGTTACATGGACAAGTTCTATAGTGGTGATTTCTGAGATTTGGGTGCATCCATCACCCAAACAGCATACACTGTACCCAATGCGTGTAGTGTTTTATCCCTCACCCTTCTCCCACCCTTCCCCCAAGTCCTCAGAGTCCATTATATTATTTCTATGGCTGTGCATCCTCATGTGCTTCTGCTACTTTCAAGTGCCTTCAGCTCAAAATAATCCTTATGCCAAAATGGAATATTTGGGAGCAACAGATTCTGCTACCGTTTTCTACCTTTGGCCAAACAGAGGTCTGCTTTACAGACCTCCTGGGTTCTGTGCCTGGCAACTGCACAAGGAGGGTACGCCCACATGCCAGCTTCCCACAGGGACCCGTGGGGAAGCAAGGAAAGAAGACCGTTTCTGTCTTAATTGTGTTGCTCTGTTGCACAGTTCCCTAAAATGTCTGCCCTACCCTACCCCACATTTTATGGAGGTAGGTGAAGAGCTTTTTCCTCCTTTACTTCCCCATCATCCTCTTCTTCTCTATAGGCATGAGTTCAGGCTGCTCATGAAGCCAACTGGAACATAAGGGGGGCTACTGCCCTGATAATCTTGGCTCCTTGCTCAAAGGCACCGAGAACGAGCTCTCCCTAGGCTGCAATGTGGGAAATGCCTCATATACTACATGTGAGATTGCAGAGAAAGGGGTCACCAGAACAATCAACCCAAACAGGATACAAAATGGAATGTATGCAATGATTACAACTCTGCTAAAATATATCTGCCAGTGGACTAGCCCTGGAAATGAACAAGCAAAAATGAAAACAACTGCACGATGTGGCAGTAATAATAGGGATCGAATTTTCTTTTGTGGTTCTCTATTTTCTAATCTTTCTATAATGTCATTATATAGAACTTGTAATGACAGGTATATCTTTTATGTTTCTTAGTATATAAAATGCTATTCTCTGAACGTTTCCTATTATGTAAGTCATTTAAGAAATCATATCGATTTTGTAGAAAAATTTTAGGGGCTAAGAATACCATCAATATTCTAAGTGTATTTGATCCAAGTCTCAATGTAAAATCGAATGAATTACTGTCAACATGGAAGGAGACTTAATGCCTCTAACTCTGATATACAGGCAGGCAGAAGAACATAGAGGCTAACATGGAATTTGGAGTCAGACAGACATGGGTTCGGATCTCAGATTCAGAACTTATTAGTTCTGTGATCTTGGGTAAGGTGTTTATTATTTATTTGTTTATTTATTTACTTATTTGTTTATTTTTAGAGATAGAGTCTTGCTGTGTTGCCCAGGCTGGAGTGCAGTGGTATGATCATGGCTCACTGCAAACTTGAACTCCTGGGCTTAGGCAATCTTTCCACCTCAGCCTCCCAAGTAGTTGGACTACAGGTGCGTGCCACCATGCCCTGCTAATTAAAAAAAAATTGTAGAGACAGGTCTGTCTATATTGCCTAGGCTGTTTTCAAACTCCTGGCCTCAGGCAATCCCCTGGCTTTGGCCTCCTAAGGTGCTGGGATTACAGGCATGAGCCATCGAAACTGGGCCTAAGTATTTGTCTTTTAAGTCATAGCCTCCTCAGCTGTAAATTGGAGCTAGTAAGATCTAAAATCTATTGAGAGCTTTCCACATACTATGCTTTATATAAATGTCATTTTTATTTTATTTTTTCAATTTTAATTTTTTTTTTTTTTTGAGATGGAGTCTTGCTCTGCCATCCAGGCTGGAGTGCAATGCATCGATCTTGGCTCACTTCAACCTCTGCCTCCTGGGCTCAAGCGATTCTTCTGCCTCATTCTCCCAAGTAGCTGAGATTACAGGTGCGCACCACCACACCCAGCTAATTTTTTTTGTATTCTTAGTAGAGACGGGGTTTCACCATGTTGGCCAGGCTGGTCTTGAGCTCCCGACCTCAAGTGATCCACCCACCTCAGCCTCCCAAAGTGCTGGAATTACAGGTGTGAGCCACCATGCCCGGCCAGTGTCATATGTATTTATTATTTTTATTGTTTTCAGGCAGTATCATTCTCTGTCCCCCAGGCAGCAGTACACTGGCCCTATCACGGCTTTCTGTAGCCTTGACTTCCTGGGTTCAAGTTATCCTCCCACCTCAGCCCCAAAGTAGTTGAGACTGCTGGCACATGCCACATGCCTGACTAATTTCGGTTTGTTTTTTTGTTTTGTTTTGTTGTTGTTGCTGTTGTTTTTGTAGAGATGGGATTTCACCATGTTACCCAGGCTGGTCTCAAACTCTTGGGCTCAAGTGATCTGCCTGCCTCGGCTTCTCAAAATGCTGGGATTACAGGTGTGAGCCACCGTAGTCAGCCTAAATGGAATATTAACTTTCAATCTTCATCTTTATCTTAAGCCATAGGTATGAATTTTATCTCTATTTTATAGATGAGAAAACTGAATCTTAAAGAGGTAAAGTAACTTGCTCAAGGTAATTCAGCCAATTAAGAATAGAGTTGGAATTCAAGGCCAGAGTTGATCTGGCACCTGTACTCAAGTTCTTTTTTTTTTTAGACAGAGTCTCACTCTGTTGCCCAGGCTGGAGTGCAGTGGTGCAATCTTGGCTCTCTGCAACCTCTGCCTCCTGGGTTCAAGCAATTCTCTGCCTCAGCCTCCTGAGTAGCTGGGATTACAGGCACCTGCCACCATGCCCAGCTAATTTTTGTACTTTTAGTAGAGATGGGGTTTCACCATCTTGGCCAGGCTGCTCTTGGACTCCTGACCTCATGATCCACATGCCTCGGCCTCCCAAAGTGCTGGGATTACAGGCATGAGCCACTGCACCCGGCCCAGATTCAAGCTCTTAACACTGCCTTATCCTACCTTACTGCTATACATAATTCAAAGTCTGGCTGAGAGGTTAAAAGATATATTTTTAAAGCAATGTGCACCATGTCTAGCATATACTAAGCACTTAATATATGTTAGTTCTAACCATATATATCAGAGGAGACATGAATGGGACTGTAGAGGTATTTTGATATATGAGCCATTGACTGGTGGGGTTTGTCATACTTGGCTGGCTAAGAAGAAAGCACCTGCTTCTTTCATTGTCTTCCCCTCTACCACATGCCTCTTTCAAGCTGTACAACTGAGCAAAGACAGCCTTCCTTGATGAAAACAGGGATGAAGGACTTTATCTGCAATTGGCCCAAGAGAACTCTGAAGCAGTAAACAATAACAAGAGAAAATACATACTGGCTATGTCTTAATTTATCATTCTTCACACCTATTTTAGATCAAGAATGAAAGAAGGAACAAAGGTGAAAACTAATACCATTTCTTTCAAAATCATGTTTGCCTTCTGTTAACTGCAGATATTGAATGGGGCAGCTAAGGCCTCTCCTTCCCCTTGTGAATTAGGTAGATTCAGAGAGAAACACTATCCCTGGAACTTTCTAAATGCCCGTTTCCTTTAAAAGTCAGCAATATCTGCTCTGACATTGTACCTATATTTCTTAGGGATTTTAGGGGAAGGAAGGTGAGGACATCATAATTCTACATCACCAGGAAATGTCTGCAAGGTTGCAATGGGAGGAGATAAGATGCAGCAGCCTGAGAAGGGATCTGGCAGGTCATGTCAGGAGGGCCTGACCTTGGATGGGTCAGAAATATGACCAGAGTCTGATCCTGAGGTTTGCAGATCAAGAAATTCAGACTTTCCCAGAACGGTCAAAAGGCTCTGTGGTGACTGCAGATGTTAGCTATAGGAAACAGTATAGGCTAGTCAGCTGTCTGCTTGCAATAAAGGCTAACACTTTCCAGAGACAAGAGCTTGACAGAGGACCCTGATGGCAAACATAAGTATACTTGTTCATTCTGAATACTTCAGCATACTCTAGAGAATATTTTCAGAGTATTTATAAATTCTCAGAGTTGGGATTATGAGAACAAGGATTCTATTTAAATGTTATATTTAGGCTGGGCACAGTGGCTCACACCTGTAATCCTAGCACTTTGGGAGGCCGAGGTTGGTGGATTATGAAGTCAGGAGATCGAGACCAGCCTAGCTAAAATGGTGAAATCCCGTCTCTACTAAATACAAAAAATTAGCCGGGCATGGTGGCACATGCCTGTAGTCCCAGCTACTCAGGAGGCTGAGGCAGGAGAATAGCTTGAACCCAGGAGGCAGAGGTTGCAGTGAGCTGAGATCATGCCACTGCACTCCAGCCTGGCAAAAGAGTGAGACTCCATCTCAATAAATAAATAAATAAATGTTATATTTAACAGGCTTAGCCACTTACTTGATATGTGACTTTGAGAAAGTGAAATTCTCTGTGCTTCAGTTGTATCATCTACAACCTGGAGATAATATGTAGATATTTCTCAGATAATATATTTCACAGAATTGTGAAATATCTACATATTATCTCCAGGTTATAGATGATACAACTAAAAATGGTTTGCAAAGCATTTAGCAAATCGTAGCCAGTTGTAACAAGATCTCAATAAATAGCAGCAAGTAGTTATTATAAGCTTTGTACTTCTTTCTTTTCTTTTCTTTTTTTTTTTTTTGAGACGGAGTCTTGCTCTGTCACCCAGGCTGGAGTGCAGTGGCACAATCTTGGCTCACTGCAACCTCCGCCTCCTGGGTTCAAGCGATTCTCCTGCCTCAGCCTCCCAAGTAGCTGGGATTACAGGCTCACACCACCATGCCCAGCTAATTTTGGTATTTGTAGTAGAGACGAGGTTTCACCATGTTGGTCAGGCTGTTCTCAAACTCCTGACCTCATGATCTGCCACCTCGGCCTCCCAAAGTTCTGGGATTACAGGCATGAGCCACTGTGCCCAGCTGCTTTGTATTTATTACAGATGGAAACTTCTTAAAAATAATTTTATGTTCAGCCTACCCAAAACCTTGGGGAAATGAGGGCAATTTAGCTTCATAGAAGATCTAGTTGACCTCTACACTTTCTCCTCTTTTCTCAAATGGATTTCTCCATGCCAAAGTTTCTGTTTTTAAAAAGTCCTATTTAGGCTGGGCACAGTGGCTCATGCCTGTAATCCTAGCACTCTGGGAGGCTGAGGCAGGTGAATCACTTGAGCTCAGGAGTTTGAGACCAGCCTGGGCAACATGGCAGAACCCTGTCTCTACAAAAAGTACCAAAATTAGCCAGATGTGGTGGCACACACCTGTAGTCCCAGCTACTCAGAGGCTGAGGTGGGAGGATCCCCTGAGCCTGGGAAGTTGAGGCTGCAGTGAGCTGTGATTGTGCTACTGCACTACAACGTGAGCAACAGGAATGAGACCTTGTCTCAAAAAAAAAAAAAATTTATTTTTTTGGCCAGGCGCCAGTGGCTTACGCCTATAATCCCAGCACTTTGGGGAGGTCAATGTGGGTGGATCACCTGAGGTTGAGAGTTTGAGACCAACCTGACCAACATGGAGAAACCCCGTCTCTACTAAAAATACAAAATTAGCCAGGCATAGTGGTGCATGCCTGTAATCCCAGCCACTGGGGAGGCTGAGGCAGGAGAATCACTTGAACCCAGGAGACGGAGGTTGTGGTGACCCGAGATGGCACCACTGCAGCCTCCGCCTCCTGGGTTCAAGTGATTCTCCGGCCTAAGACTCCCAAGTAGCCGGGACTACAAGCGCACACCACCACACCCAGCTAATTTTTTTTTTTTTTTTGTATTTTTAGTAGAGATGGGGTTTCACCATGTTGGCCAGGATGGTCTGGATCTCCTGTCCTCATGATCCGCCTGCCTCAGCCTCCCAAAGTGCTGGGATTACAGGCGTGAGCCACCATACCTACCTAATTTTTAAAAATTAAAAGATCCTGTTCATGGTCAGAGGCATCTTTTCTTTTCTCTTAGTGCCCTATGTCAGTTTTAAGTGATCACCGATTCTTTTTTTAATACAGTGTCAAGGTTGTATATTTCATGTTTCTACTCATAGTTCTCCAAGTTAAGTTCTTCCTCTGCAGCTGTGGGTTAGGGTGGTGAGCCTTAGTGTCACTCTCTATGCTCCCTTGCAGAGTCACCTGTTTCCAAGATGTCAATCCCTCTTTTCTGTCATCAGAACCTGATGTCAACATTTTGCTCTCTTAGTTAATGCAACACATTTACATGTTATCAGATGCAGTGACTGGGATTTTCTATTCACTTCCCATCAGAACTAATCTGAATAAGGTGATTCTTACATCCAGGTCACCTTTCATCCAGTAAGCCCATCTCCAGGGATTTATAAATATACCATAAAAAGAAAAGGTTGTATGCCTGAGTATGTGCCTGGCTTAATTTTATTGGTGTAAAATTGCTAGTGATACAAATAACAGGGGAATGATTATTGAAATTTGATATGAGCTGGCTAGGATGCGGTGCACCCATTAAAAATGATTATATTAAGGACTGTGCTACAACAGGGGGAAAATGCCTGCATTAGTCAGCTACAGCTATAAAACAAACAACCTTGAAATCTTGGTCATTAAATAATAAGCTTTTATTTCTCATTCATACACTTTCAGATCAGCTGGATTTTGGCTGAGCTAGTTAGGACTGGTGGAACTTGGCTCCAGGCCACAAGTTGAGTTCAAGTTGGACTCACATATCTTAGTGGCTGGTGGGCTACCCAGGGCACATTTCTGTATGGAAATAGCAGAAACCCAAGAGAGCAAACCCAATGCTGAAAGTCCATGTACAGCCTCTATGTGCATCACAACTACTAACATTCCAAGTCACATGGCCAAGGCCACATTAAAGGGGTGGAAACTATTTCTACCTCTAATGTTAGGAACTACAAAGGGTATAGATACAGAGAGGTATGAAATATTGGGAACAAGAATGTAGTCTATAGCAATATCTCACGAAACAATTAAATGGAAAAGCACACATATAGGATATAAAATTGACTGCACAACTTGATCATAACTATGTAAAAAATATTTTCCATATCAACAAAGAATAGAAATAAATAAGCAAAAATGAAAAAATGTTATACCCAGCTAACAAGAGGATTTAAGAACTTTTAATGTTGCCTTTCTCCATTTCTGAAACTTCCAAGATAATATTATATTACCCTTCTTTTTAAAAGTAAGTTTTACAAGCTTCTCACAGCTTCTAAATCTTCTCTTTTATCTTAGTTATTTCATTTACTTAACTGCTTTATCCATCATATTAAGACTTTGTAGAAAACATTGAGAAATCTTAGTACCACCAAGTTAGCCAATTATTCTTAGTCCCCACCAGTTCCTAATCTTACATTTGAACCTAATGAGCTATCATCATAGATCTTTAACTTGACCTGTTGCCTAAAAACAATTGAGTTGCCTTTATTATTCCCTTATTCTTCATTATTACAGTGTCAAAGATTATTCTCCACACTGGCCTCTTTGAAATCTCTAATATTAGATATGCATACTATTGAATAGAATGATTGTAGATCCCTAGTAGATTCCAATTTTCTAAAATCTACAAGTACAATTCAGCAAATATTTGCTGAGCACCTGCCATGTGAGAGGCACTGTACTAGTTGTTCTAGGGGAAATATAGATGTGTAAGTGACACATCCTCTACTCTCAAGAAGTTCACAGTCAATAGGAAGAGAAATGTGCAAACATTTTTTCAAGACAGAAAAAACAGACTAGGGGAAGTGTTCAATGGTTCTCAACCCTTGACCGTGACATATTAGAATCATTTGAACAATGTTTTTTGTTTTTTGGTTTTTTTCTTGAGATGCATCTCACTCTGTTGCCCAGGCTGGAGTGCAGTGGTGTGATCTCGGCTTACTACAACTTCTGCCTCCTGGATTCAAGCGATTCTCCTGCCTCAGCCTCCTGAGTAGCTGGGATTACAGGCACACACCACCAGGCCCAGCTAAATTTTTTTGTGTTTTTAGTAAAGACAGGGTTTCACCATGTTGGTCAGGCTGGTCTCGAACTCTTGACCTTGTGGTCTGCCCGTCTCGGCCTCCCAAAGTGCTGGGATTACAGGCGTGAGCCACTGCGCCCAGCCAACTTCTTCTTCTTCTTCTTTTTTTTTAAAGAGATAGAATCTTGCTTTGTCACCCAGGCTGAAATACAGAGGAGTAATCATAGCTCACTGTCCCCTTAAACTCCTGTGCTCAAGCAATCCTCCCACCTTGGCCTCTGGAGTAGCTAGGACTAAAAGCATGCACCACCATGCCCAGCTTTTTTTTTTTTTTTTTTTTTTTTTTTTTTTTTTATTTTTTTTTTGGTTTTAGTGTTTGTTTTTTTGGCGCGCTCAGTCGTGCGATGGTGCTCCTGGCCTCACGTGAGTTCCCCTAACCTCCGCCTCTCAAAGTTCGGGTATTACAGGCATGATCCACTGCACCCTGCCTGGACAACATTTAATAAATA
>CAUYQU010045117.1:0-36171 GCA_963574635.1 Cheracebus regulus | reverse complement strand
TGGCGGACGCCCCTTCCCCACAGAGCCGGACCTTCCCAGGTTCACTGTGCTTGCTGTGAAACTCTCCGTCCTCAGCGCTTCCAATTGCTGTTTTCCTTGTGGGGATGGGACCAGCCGAGCCCGTCCGTCCCGTACACTCCGCACCAGGAAGCGCTGTGCTGGGGAGCCGGCAAAACAGCCGCGCTGGCCAAAAGAGTCACGCTGGCGACCCGTGTGGCTCCTCTGCTGGGAATCTCCCGGTCTGTGGGCAACAAAAATTCATCGGAAAGTGCGGCGTCCACTCGTTCTCTGTGCTTTCACTGGGAGCTACATTCCTGAGCTGTTGCTAATCGGCCATCTTGGATCTCTCCCCTCCTATCTTTATTTAAATCTCTTGCCATTTTTCTATAGGATTTATAGAATGCTCTTCTCTATTGTTATAAACTCTTTGTATATTCATACTCCTAAACTTTGTCTTTGATATAAATTGCAAATACTTTTCTCATTTTGTCATTTTCACTTTCCTCATGGTGGTTTTCCTTTGTTTCCTTGTTTTTGCCATGAAAAATTTTTGATGTTATTATTTTGCATTTTTATACTGACAAATTATTAATATTTTTCCTCAAATACTTTTCTCATTTTGTCATTTTCACTTTCCTCATGGTGGTTTTCCTTTGTTTCCTTGTTTTTCCCATGAAAAATTTTTGATGTTATTATTTTGCATTTTTATACTGTCAAATTATTAATATTTTTCCTTACCACTTTTGTATTTTGAGCTATAGTTATGAGAGTTTCTCTTATGCCTAGGATATAGGGTTTCACCTAGGATTTGCTTCAGTAGTTACATTATTTAATCTAACTCTTTGCCACATTTGGAATTTTTCCTAGTATGCAGTAAGGAAAATGAGACCCATTTTCTCTCTCTCTATTGCCATCCACTTATGCCAACACTAATTTATTTAAATATGTTCTTCCCCCACTAAGATTATTTTACACTATATTTGCATATGTATTTGCATCTATTTTTTCTTTCAACTCTTGCTATGATGCTATACTATTTTAATTTGAGGTTTTGTAGTATGTTTTAATATATTTCAGGATTAGTCTAGTCTTTTTGCTTTTTTTTTTTGAAGGTTCTTTTGTCTATTCTTGCTCTTTTTTTTTCTCCAAATCAACTTTATAAACAACTTTTCTAGTGCCAGGGAAAAAAAACAAAAAACAAAACAAAAAAAACTAGTGTCATTTTATTGGGATTGTATTATATTAATTAACTTAGAAATAACTGATATCTGTATTATGTCAAATTTTACTGTTCAAAACATATCTTTTCTGGTTATTCGACTTTATCTTTGAATCTTTCAATAGTGCATTGGAGTTTTCTTTACAAAGGCTGTAGACATTTTATGTTGAGCTTATGTATAGGTGTGTCTGTGTGTTTGTTTTTAAGCATAAATTGGGTCTTCAATTTTATTATTATTTCAAATAATCTCTCTACATATATGTTTTTTCAATTTTGTATGTCAGTTTTAACTCTGCAATTGTATTACACTATTGATTATAGTAATTTTTACATAGATTATTGATTTTGTAGTCACATAGTCATGCCATCTGGAAATGGAGATAATTTAACTTAATGCTTTAACTTATTCTTTAAATTATCAACTCTTAATTATTGATTTTTAAATTACATTACCCAGAAATGAAGAGATTTGTGTTATGTTTCAAAAAACTACATAAAAATCTGATATTACATATTGGCCTTCTTTTCTTCCTTGTTACATTAATTAAATAAGTCAAATGCTAATTGAGTGGCAATATATAAAACAGTTTTACAGTGAAATCTGTAAAATATTTTAAAAGGGATCAAGTTTTAAAAAATGTGTAACCTCAAGTTTGCAGGTTTTATCTATTACTTGAGAAAGTTACAAATACAAAACAGGATTGGTTCTATGTATAACTATCAAATGGTTCAAGTTTGAAGTTTTCTCTCACAATTTTGTGACACTTTCTTAAATCTCTATTTCCCCCAAGGATGTTTGGTTATCATATTCGCCCCTTATATCCTAAGAATACTTAAAAAGAAAGCCACCCAATCTTGGATATCCTCTTTATTCCTGTCCTTCCTGCCTCCCATCTAATGTAGCAGAGGCTGAGCTGGTGTCAAAGGAAGAACTTTACCTAGGTACTACAAGCATAACCTGACTTTGTTTCATCTTGCATATAAATATGGTTCCCCAAAGGAACCAAAAAACACACAAACCAAAGCAAATGATTTGGTTTGGCTCTTGTGCCCCTACTTAAATCTCATCTCGAATTGTGATCTCCACATGTAGCGGGAGATAATTGGATCATGGGGGTGATTCCCCCCATGCTGTTCTTGTGATAGTGAATGAGTTCTCACAAGATCTGATGGTTTTATTAGACAATTTTCCCTACTTTTGTTGGCTCTCTCTTACCTGCCACCATGAAAGACATGCCGGCTTTCTTCCACCACGATCATGTTTCTTGAGGCTTCCCCAGCCATGCAGAACTGTAAGTCAATTAAACCTCTTTGCTTTATAATTTACCCACTCCTGGGGATGTCCTTATAGTAGTGTGAAAACAGACAAATACAGCAAACAAACAAAAGCTAATGTGAATGAAGCACTGATGACTAAACTCAGAATGACTTTTCAGACTTTCAACAAAACTGGTATTTCTTTTTCTTTAGCTAGCACTCTTTTAACCAGTCATAATGAGGGTCATAGAGTTTCAGGTATAAAAAATATCCTAGCCTCATTTGACTCAACTCCACCCCTTTCCCTTTATAGGCTTAAATTTTCCAACCAACAGCCCAACAACTGACAACAAAAATGATTGGCTAGACTTAGGACAGAAGATGTGTTCTGTGACTTCTTCCTATCTCCTTAGTTCTAATTGACAATTTGAAAATGAGAACCTTTCAGTTTAAATGGGACCCAGCTAGAACATATGCAAAAATCAGTACAAAACCAATCTTGTGACTTCTGAAACATAGCAGATATTATGTGTTATCTATTGCATGAACATGTTCATATGTTTATGTCAACAATATCATATTTGACTACAAAAGATACTATATTTTATTAAATATCTAGAGATTACCAAGGGGACTTTATGATCGATGTCAAACTCTACAGTAAGCTTTGTACATTCATTTTCTCTGGTATGCAGATATAGTTACAAGTAAAGGTTTTCTTCAACTTTGGGTAGAATCACTTTAAAAATTCAGAGTTAATAAATAAACTTAGAGAGTCTTATATATATTATCAGTAAATGTTTTGCTAATCAGTAAATGTTTTGATGAGTTGGGATTTCCAGAACCCAAGAAATGAAAATGGAAGTGTAAAATGTACTCATAAGGGAAAACATCAAACAGATTTCTCTTTGCCATGTATTTTAGCAAGTTTTAGATTTCAGTTAGGGTCTGACTTTGGATTAAAGTTAGAAGTCATAGTTTCAATGACTGAATCTCAAATTGCCTCTGAATTGTAGTGAAGGGCCCACCAAATTATGAAAGCACTTTCAATCACAAGGAAATCTTCCTTTAGGTTTCCTTCTCTGACTACTCCTTAATGTTTAGCAAATATACATGGTATTAGTGCTGACAGTGTATAATATTTAAATATGTGTTGGTTAATATACTCTTAGTTCTCTAACTTCAGAAACTGTTGTACTTCCCTTGTGCTGTCTGCTAAACTTAATAAAGGTTAGAGAGAACAATGTGATGTTCAATATACATAATGATAGATTTAGATCAGTAAGTCTTGTAAAATATTGAAATTTTAGAAGACCCAGAATGTAATCTAGAAACAGAGATTCAAAGGATTTTTAATAGACTTTCTTGAGGCTAGGAATTATATTTTTCTTATCCCTGCATGGTATTGTAGGAGTTCATAGCACAAAGACTTTTTTAAAGACACAGTAAATATGTGTGAAATTAATTAATTAATGAGTTAATTTGGTTCTCAACATTGTGTTTAGAAAATACTGAAAATCAGGAGAGACCTTCATGAATGTTATGCTGAATGCGAAGAAGGTCTTCTTCAGACATTTTCTTCTGTGCTGCATAAGCACAGGTCTCTGGTCCTGTTCTCACTCTTTCTCAGACATCTGTAATGTTTGCAAGTTAACTCCACACATCTGGTAGCTGATAAGTTTTAACTGACACTTTCTAGAAATGCTTGAATCACCAATGTCCGTTTAAAATCCAAATGGAGGGTTTAAATAGTGGACTCTAAGCACTAAATGAACGTATGGTTCTAGTGCGTGGTGTACACACACAGGTGAGAATGTCAGCTTGAGGTTCTGTCTCCAAACGTTACAACAGCCTAATGAGGTATATACTATTCTCCCCTTTTAAAGATGAAAACACTGAGACTCTGAATGGTGTTTCTCAAAGTGTGGCCCTAGATTGATAGCATTAGCATCACCTGGAAACTTGTCAGGCAGATGCTTGGGCCCATTTCAGACCTATTGATTCAGAGACTCTGAGGTGGAGCCCAGCACATCATGTTTCAGCAAGAAGCCTGGGTGATTCTGCTGCATACTAAAGTGTTAGAATCACTGCATTAGATTGCTTAAATAATTTAATTTTCCCAGGATTCCACACAGATGGAAAAGACAGAGCTGCTAACTAAATCTAGGCATCTAATGTCAATATATCACTCTATTTCAGCCCATTTCCTCATGTTGGAGTCAGTCACCCTCCACTCTCTCGAAAGGCCACTCCTGTACTAGAGCTGAAATTCAACAAGGAAAAAGATGAAGCCAGTTCCTAGGAAAGCCCCACAACTTCAGAATGTTAAAGATTTAAAAATCTGTTTACATATAAAGTACAAATAAGTCAGTATATAACCTTCCTGATTAAAATAGAACACATATAATGGTTTTCGCTATGAAAATAAAGAGATCAGGAAAGACTTTCTAAGTAGAGCCATATCACTCTTTTCAGTAAGTGCTTTCTCTAAAGTTGTTCTTTATAGATCTTAAAAATGACTTTCTTCTCATTGTTCAACACCCGCCTATGAGTGAGAACATGCGGTGTTTGATTTTGTGTTCTTGTGTCAGTTTGCTGAGAATTTTGGTTTCCAGGTTCATCCATGTCCCTACAAAGGACACAAACTCATCGTTTTTGATGGCTCTACTTGAGGAAAATAGTTAAATTATATGGTCACTGTATATTTATTATTCATTAAAATTAAACGTATTTAGAAGAATCCAAGGATTCAATTTTCCTTTTCTCTCTTTTCATCTGAAGTTGTCTCTTTTTACAAGTTAATACATGAAGTGTCTAATTGCTTTTAAACGTGCATCTATTTGTTAGAAGTTTAATATTTTGATAAAAGAGAATGCTTGATATTAAATACTAATTTTGACTTGACAATATTAATGAAGACTTGCAATCTCACCTCCCCTTTATTGGGAAAATCAAAAGTTAAAATTTCCATGTGTTCTAAAATTGTAATCCTAAATTCCTTAAATCTATTAGGAAAAAAAGTATTTTGACCCTGTTAAAAAGTTGGTACATGTTGTGGGTTGTATCTTTTAAAAAATTTTTAGAGTTGAAAAAATTTAGTATTTAATTATAGTAGCCATGTCTTAACACCGTATTAATTTTCCTACATTTTTAATCTGATCAGAACTTTTTAAACCTTATCATTTTCATAAGTGGTTGCAGAATTTCAACAAACAACCATAAAACAATGAATTTTAAGATGTTTGACCTTATAAAACATTTCAAACTCTTAAATTTGCAGCCACCAACAGCCTACACACACACACACACACACACACACACACACACACACACACACACACACACACACACACAAAGTCTGGTAATAGTTAAAATCACAGACTTTCTTCATAAACATGGTTTTATGGTCTTTCTCTTTCTTGTGCTTCTGACATTAACAATTTAGTTACAATCATTTGTAATTCAGATAGTAATAAATGCTTTCTGTAAATTTATAGATATTTACAATATGCTACATAACTTTTTCTAATAAAAAGATTTTCTCAATCTTGCTCTTCCATTGTTCGCTGCACGACTCGGGCAAATACAAAAAAACAAAAAACCAAAAACCCAGCAGTCAATTATACAGTTAAAGCATCTTATACTATTTGATTCCTTCCTCCACCACATAAAAACTGTTGACTTTGGGCAAGTTACCTCACCTCTCTGTGTATCTGTAAAATCTTAACACTCAGAGTTTTTCTGAGAATGATGTAATGTGACATATGCAAAGCACTTAGAACAATGTCTGGCACTTAATAAGTGCTGTAAGTGTTAGCTACTACTATTAATAAGCCTGTCATCAGGGCAAAGCTTGAGAACACAAATCCACTGATAATCCTCAAGTCTTAACTTGTCAAACTATCATTAATTTTCTCACCAAGTATTGGACTGGTCTTAACCAGAGGTTTCTGAACTGGAATGGAAAAAGAGGACATCTTTATTTTCACTAACTTCTAACTATATGTCCTTCAATTGTGAGTGTGCACAATCATTACAGTGCTATTAGCAGTATCTATAGCTTTGTCAACAATAGAAATTACAGATATGTCCATATTATAATTATGGACTTCAAAATACTGTTTTCTCTGATTACCATTTAAAAAATTTGGTAGTTATTAATGACATTCTTTCAGAAATAGAAAAATAAATCCAAAATTTATATGGACCACAAGAGACCCAGGTAGCCAAAGCAATCCTGAGCAAAAGAACAAAGCTGAAGGCATCACATTACCTGACTTCAAATTATATTACAAAGCTATAGTAACCGAAACAGCAAAGTACTGGCATAAAAACAAACACACAGACAATTCAACAGAATAGAGAATAGAGAAATAAATCCAGGCATTACCACCAAATGATTTTCAGTAGGTGTTAAGAACATACGTTGAAGAAAGAACAGTCTCTTCAATAAATGGAGCTTGAAAAACTGTATATGTTTTTATACATATATATATATGAAACTAGATGCCCATCTCTCATGATATATAAAAATCAAATTAAAATTGATTAAAGATTTCAATCTAAGACCTGAAACTATGAAACTACTGGAAGAAAACATTGGGGAAACACTCAAGAACATTTGTCTGGGCACAGAATTCTTGAGTAAGACCTCAAAAGCACAGGTAACCAAAGCAAAACAGATCAATGGGATCACATCAAGGTAAAAAGCTTCTGCACAGCAAAGGAAACAATCAACAAAGTGAAGAGACTACTGATAGAATAGGATACAAATATTAGCAAAACTACACCTCTGTTCAAGGATTAACAGCCAGGATATATAAGGAGCTCAAACAACTCAATAGAAAAAAACAAACAATTAGATTTAAAAAGAGGCTGAGGCAGGGGAATTGCTTGAAACTGGGAGGCAGACATTGCAGTGAGCTGAAATTGAGCAACTGCACTCCAGCCTGGGTAACAAGAGCAAAACTGTGTCTCAAAAAAAGGCCAGGCACCGTGGCTCACGCTTACAAGCCCATCACTTTGGGAGGCTGAGGTGGATGGATCACAAGGTCAGGAGTTTGAGACCTGGTCAACACAGTGAAACCCCATCTCTACTAAAAATAGAAAAATTAGCCAGTTGTGGTGGCGGGCACCTGTAATCTCAGCTACTCGGGAGGCTGAGGCAGGGGAATCGCTAGAACCCAGGAGGTGGAGGTTTCAGGGGGCCAAGCTGGCACCACTGCACTCCAGCCTGGATGACAGAGCTAGACTCTGTCTCAAAAAAAAAAAAAAAAAAGAGGCAAAACTTGTGAATAGACATTTCTCACAAGAAGACAGACAAATGGCCAATAGGTATATAAATAAACTCAACATTACTAATTATCAGAGAAATGCAAATCAAAACTACAATGAGATATCATCTCACCCCAATTAAAATGGCTTTTATCCAAAAGACAGGCAATAATGGATGCTGATGAGGATGTGGAGAGAGAGGAACCCTCATACACTGTTGGTAGGAATGTGAATTATTGTAGCCTATGTAGTTCTATGGAGAACAGTTTGGAGGTGCCTCAAAATCTAAAAACAGAATGACTGTATGATCCATTAATCTCACTGCTGAATATGTATCCCCCCAGAAAGAAAACTGTGTATAGAAGAGATATTCAAAGTCCCACGTTTATCACAACACTATTCAAAACAGCCAAGACAGGGATTCAACATGTTCAACAACAGATGAATTGGAAAAGAAAATGGGGTACATTTCTATAGCCACCTTACTGTGCTAACAAACGCTAGATCTTATTCTAACTGTATTTTTCATTCTTCTGCATATGTATATCCAGTATTTTCAGCACCACTTATTGAAGAGACTCTCCTTTCCATAATATATGTTCTTGACACCTTTGCTGTAAATGGATTTATTTCTGTATTCTCTGTTATTTTGCATTTGTCTATGTGTTTGTTTTTATGCCAGCACCATGCTTTCGGTTACTATAGCTCTGTCGTATAATTTGAAGTCAGGTAATATGATGCCTATAGCTATGTTCTTTTTGCTCAATAGAATATTATTAATGAAATTAATTCAATAGAATATGATTCAGCCATAAAAATAATTAAATCCTGCTATGTAAAAAGATATGGTTGGATCTGAAGGACACTGTATGAAGTGAAATAAGCAAGGCACAGAAAGACAAATATTACATCTTCTTACTCATATGTGGGAGATTAAAAAATATTAAACTCCTGGAGGTAGAGAGTAGAATGGTGTTTACTAGAGGCTGAGAAGGGTGGTGGGGAGAGCTGGATAAAGAGGAGATGGTTAATGGGTACAAAAATGAAGTTTAGATAGAAAAAATAAGATCTAATGTTTGGTAGCACAATAAAGTGATATAGTTAACAATAAATTATTGTATTTTTCAAAATAACTAACAGTGGAATTAGAATGTTCCTATCATAAAGAAATGATGATTTCTTGAGGTGATGGATATCCAAATTATCCTGATTTGAGCATTACACAGTATATGCTTGTATCAAAATACCACATGTACCCTATAATCAAATACTAATCTACATGTTTCTATAAAGGTGATTTTTAGATGTGGTTAACATCTATGATCAATTTTCTTTAAGTGAAGGAGATTACCCTGGATAATGTTGATGAGTCTCATCTAATCAGTTGAAAGGTAACAAGAACATAAAATGAGATTTCCCAGAGAAGTAGAAATTCTGCCTCAAACCTGGAACACCAACTGTTTCTGAATTTCCAGCCTGAGGAGTTTTGGACTTGTTGGTCCCACAGTCATGTAAGCCAATTTCTTAAACAACATGATAGATGATAGATAGGGGAGGGGGGGTAGATTAGATAGATATAAAGAGACAGAGACAGAGAGAGAGATTGATTGATTCTGATTCTCTGGAAACTTTGCCTGATACAGTACAGTGTTCATTATCACTCAGCCTACATGATTTCAAATAGAATAGAGGTAAAATAAGAAATCTACTTATCTTTTTCTTTCCCTGTTTTCCTTGTATCCCTATATTCTTCTTACTTTGTCTATGTCTTACAAATTTTGTTTCTTGATATTTAAATACCACCAAGGATAGAAATTTAGAAGATACAAAATTAAAATATATCTTTGACCTATTTTGTCAATATTTATATAATTAATATTTTATATTTTGAGGGACAGCTAATATTAGCCATTGTCTTTAAACTATGACAACATAAACTTTTTTCAGTGCAATGAGTTATTTCTAAAGGTTTGGCAGGAATAGGTTTCTCAAAAATGTAAAAGCCAAGAGTTACACAGGTCTGCTCACTTAAAAAGCAATAAAAATTGGAACATACCACCAAAAAAAATTTAACATATATAACCTCATTTGTTTTTTACCTTTTATAGAATTCTTTCTGTTTAATTCCAAAAAATATTAATTTTACTGAGAAGAAGTTCTTGGTTGTACTTGAAGCTCATTGAAAATCCAGTGGCACTTATAATAATTTAAGATTTAAAAATAATTTGGGAAAATGTAAAGGATTTTAAGTAAGTGGTTGCAAATTAAATTAGGCTTGGATGCTTGTAATAAGTCAGTGATAATTAATTTGTGCTTATGAGATGATTGAAATCACAGAATAACCAACTAATAATTTGATGCAATAATTCTGACTCTGCTAAAAGGTTGGCTTTTGTGATGTACTACTCTTTCACTAAATAATAAATGTTTCCCAATTTGGAATCAGACTTCAAGTTTACAGACAAGTGTGCAATCCATTGATTCCTATATACATTGTACACAATGGAATATATATAAGAATATTCAACAACTTTCCACCTCTTCTAAATTTTCAACCATTCCACCTTTCCCAAGAATGTATTTGTGTTTTTTTATCTAAATCTCCTGTATTAGAAACTAAACTAAATGTCTTGACCATTGTTCACAAATAGTCATATTTGAAACAACATATTATAAGCCTATGAGTTCTCTTTTCTTTAAACGACAGGCATCTTAATGAAGAGCCTGGAAGTCATAATTCTCTGGAGGCTGCCTCAGAACTAACAGGCATTTCAGCCATAGATTCCTGGTTAATAATAATGTAAAAGAAAGGTCACTATGAGGAACTCTCTCCAAAGAATTACATGGAAGGCAGCAGGCAAAGAGAAAGAGCTTGTTCAGAGAAACTCTCATATTTGAAACCAACAGATCTCATGAGACTCATTCACTATCAGAAGAACAGTGCATAATTCAATCACCTCTTACTGGGTCCCTCCCACACTTGGGAAGTGTGGGAGTTACAGTTCAAGATGAGATTTGGGTGGGGACACAGCCAAATCATATCAATTACCTTCATTACTATAGTCCTTTTGTATATTATAGGAGTAACAGATTTTAATTTTTAAGTTTAAAGGAGGAAGAACTGTATTTAAAGCTTTACAATTACTAATAGGATATCAATAAAGTTCTTCAATAGATCATTCATTCAATAAATATTGAGCACTTATCATAGGCCAGGCACCGCATCAGGTACTGGCTAACAATGGTGGGAGAAGACATACTCAACATTTGCTCTTAGGGGGCTTACTTTTTTTGTAAAATAGATAGCAATTAATAAAATAAAGCCACCAAAATTTAGATGAGTAGTCTGAGTAAATGTGGCACACTGCTAATGGAAGAACTTGGTCTAAACTAAAAGAAAAGTTTTTTTCCAAAAATGTGATACTCCAGCTGAGACCTGAAGGATACCTAGCTGAAATCAGAGCCAAGGTGAGGAAAAGTACCAGAAAGTGGAAAGGCCCGTGTCAATTCCCTGTGGCTGGAGACAGCCTGGTGAAAAAGAAGGTGAAGCCCCAGAGGGAAGAGAGCAAGATAGGGATGGTGTGAGATGAGGTTGCTCAGCCATGTTCCAGAGATTGGCCTTTGCCCTGGAAGAATTTTTAGGAGGGTGATGACATCCTATGCCACAGATCTGTCTTCACTGCCGGGGGTTTTGTGAAATCTTGTACTTAGCACACAATGGATGACACTTAATACAGCTGATAAATATTTGTTAGAAAAAAGGAAGAAAGGAGTAAGGGAGTGAGGGAGGGAGGAAAGGGAATGAGGAAAGGAAGAAAGTAAAAAAGGAGGGGAGAAGAATGGAGTAAGAAGGAAAAGAAGGAAGGAAGTCGAGGAAAGAAGGGAAAAGGGAGGAAAAAGGGAAGCAAACGGAGAAGGAAGGGAGGGAGAGACAGGTTAAGGAGGGAGTAGAGGGGTGGAAGGAAGGAAGAAAGGGAGAAAACAAAGGAATAAAAGAAAAAAGTAGAAAGGGAGTAAGAGAGGAGATGGAGAGAGGAAGGCAGGAAGGAAGGAAAAAAGAGGAAGGGAGGAGAACAAAAATGGTAGAAGGAAGAGAGGGAGAGAGAAAGGGAGGAATAGAAATGAAGGAAAAACGGAGGGAGAAAAAAGGAAGAGGGAGGAAGGAAGGAAAAGAAACAAGGGAGGGAGGGAGGAAAGAAGAGACAAAAAAGGATGGAAGAAATGAATGAATGAAGGAAGGTAGAGATAAAAGGGAGAAGGAAGGAAACATTAGAGAGTGAGACATAGCGAGGCATAGGACTTGGAGACGAGTCAAATCAACTCCCCATCTACTACTGTGGCTCCTTAAACTTTCTCCAGAGCTTCCCAGGTAATCTCATTTTGGTTGTTCATTTTTATAGATGGGGATAATAAACCCAGGATAATCAACTTGCTTAAGGTGATATAACCAGTTCTCACACAAGCCTTCTCTCCAGAATATTAACACATCCATGTGAATGTGTGTGTGTGCAGATATAACCTGCATGTATACGCAGTCCTTTTTCTGTGTCTCCACTGGGAATGTCTTAATTGTTATTAAATTCCAAGTAAGAGTCAAAATAATGAGACTAGGCTTCTATATTCTTAAAATTATTGCAAACATTCTATTTACTTTTAAGTAAAGTTGTTGTGAAACAGTGTGCCTAACAGATAGTAGGAATTCTATTTATGCATAACATGCACTACATAATGAAGTAATTGATTCCTCGTTTTCCACATGGCTTTCTGGACAGTTTGGCTTTGAATGTGTTGGCAAGATTCCCAAGTGGTTGTCACACATGAGGCTGATAGAAAATTAAAGGGCTGGCTCTGCTTGCAGTTCCTTTGGGTCAAGAGGAGAGCAGCTGATATTATTGACTCCTTAACTCAAGAGAAGACCAAAAGACATTCTCTCAAGATATACAGTCATATTCTTCCTTCCTTTCTTGTTACCAGTTTGGATTTCACAGAAGCATAACAGAAACATAACTGGCCAGTTTAGAGACATGCGGAAAGTAAAACAAAAGTACTGAAGATGAAATTTTAGCATTTGAACAAAAGTACACCCCAGTTCTTTCTGGAATTAAGTGCTAAGTTCCTGGAGGAGGAAGTTGATTTATGCTTTTTTTTCCCCTAATTTAGGAATCAATGACCTCAAAGAAGCCATTTCTCAATCTTTGCTCAGAATTGATGCCGGGCTTCCTTTTCTCTGCTTTTGCTCCAACTTCTCCCCTCCAGTTTGGAGCCCCTCTGTCTTCTGCCTGTCTCTCATCTCACCCTCCCCTCTCCTCCCTCCTCTGCCATCTCACATACTCAGGGCTCATCCCAGATGCTCCCACCTCTCTGTATTCACGACTATTTTCCAGGGACTGTCTCTGTAGTAATAATGGTTCTCTCTGTTGATGTATCACTTCCATGCTTCCCAGCTCTCTATTCAGAAAAGTCCCATGC
This sequence comes from Cheracebus regulus, assembly GCA_963574635.1. NCBI lineage: Eukaryota > Metazoa > Chordata > Mammalia > Primates > Pitheciidae > Cheracebus > Cheracebus regulus. The sequence goes on along the minus strand of CAUYQU010045117.1, from coordinate 22,952 downwards.
CAACTCCACAATTACACAGAAAAAAAAATTACCCTGAAAATTAATAAGTAACTTGCACCAAATGTAGTATTTAAATGGAGAAGAGGACAGTGTTAAAAAAAAAAAAAAGACAGGAGTGATGTTCTTTTCTCTTTGACGTATTTTTAATCCTCTATAATTTTTTTTTTTTTGGTCCCTGGCCTATAATCTTTGAAAGCTTTTGATGTTTATTTTGAATGATTGCTTTATGTGTAAGAAATATTCTACTGCTTTCTAAAGAGAGCAGACACCAAAAAATTCTCTGGAATTAACTGGTAGCAGCAACAGGAAAAGGCTGATGAAAGGAAGAGATGGAGCCCTGAAGAAAATAGAACTGTCTCCAAGAGTTTAAATAGCTCAGGTATCTACCCATGCCTTCATAATTCGTTTAACCTTCCTCTCAGCTCAAATCTGTGGGCACTTTCCTACTCCAGGAGCAAAAGTTGTGGAGAACTATAGACCTGGATGGGAAATAAAAGAGAGGGACTTTTAATATACATACACTTTCAGTGATATGAGTTGGATAAAACTTTATGAAAACTCAACCACTGTCATTATTTTTAACAGAACATGTACTTCAAGCTTGGGTGGTACTTAAGCCGGGTAGATTGTATTGGAATCCCAGTTCTACCACTTATGAGATGTATTACCTTTGATAATTATTTAGCCTGAGTTTTTACATTTATAAAATAGGGACAATATTGTTATCTACTTCACAAGGGTATTATAAAGATTAATTAATTAATGTAAAGAACTGAGAACATTTTCTGACACTGTGTGGGATTGTTTAAAGAGCTAAATAAACACTGCAGAAACTTTCTGAATGCATACGTAACTTTAAGCCTGCCACAGTGGATCTGGAAGAGAGTTATAGTTATGCATCTTTGCCATTATCACTCTAAAGATACGGTGAGATGAAATGTCACCGTATCTTTAGAGTGATAATGGCATATACAGTATGTGAAATTCCCAGAAAAGTGCTAAGCATAGAGCAAGTAGTCAGCAATAGCTATTGTTATTAGCATTATCAATGTTATGATGATTATATGACCCTTTCTATGGCACATTCATCATCAAGAATCTCTTGATTGGCAATCTCTTTTGCTATTACAGAAACTCTCAAATGATTGACTCAATAGGTATTTACAGTTTTGGTCAAAATTCAGTCTCATTACTACTGTGGTCTTGTTTGTGAACTGCTATATTGTACAAGGACTTCTGAGCCCACAGAATGTTAGCATTGTAACAAAACTGGCACTGCTGATCATTGGAAAATCTTTAATCCAGATGGTGCAGATCAGCACTTAAACCACATATGGTTACCTTGGACATAAAGAGGGGAAAACTGGTGGCCAGTTTCAAATCACATTTGAAAGTGTTCCTTAAGAAATCTTGCTATTAAATGCAATCAAACACTTTGAGAAGGACTAGAGAGGTGAAGTTTCCAAAATGTCAACATTTGGAAACAGAAAAACAGAATCCAATAGCTACTATTGTTATGTTTTAAATTTTTAAAATACCAAATTAGGTTTTGCTTTGCTTTGCTTTACTGAAGTAAACATTTGTTTGGGTGGCCATCTTTAAATCTGTTCTAGCACTGACTTTTGTCACAGTGTGCAAATGTTTTCTAACTTTGTGTTCCCTCTGGGTAAACATATAGAGAATTTAATTTTCCATATGTACTCTGTCATTTGTGTTACTTTGGAGATATACGGGATTCATGAGTCAGGATAAACCCAGAAATTAACTTTCTAAGTGATACTGAGCCATTCCCTCTTGACATGCAATTTCTTTGTGTTACAGATTTTGCTGTCTTAAAAGGAAATAATATTATGTTCCTTTCTATATTTTTAACAATGGTAGCCACATAATTCAATTTAATGTATTTCAAAACTAGTTATTAAACAGCTTATATCTACACTCTGCTTAGTAATGGAGGAGGAAATAACTAAAATTAATGACACTCTAATGAGAAAGAACAGAGAATTCTCTGCCTCTAAGATCATCTAAACCAAAGACATGTACACAACTACCTATAATGTAGGCCAGACCACAGAAATGCTAAGTGATGCTTTAAAGTCTTCTGAAAAATAACGCTTTAACTAAACAAAGTCCCCCTACATCCAGAGTATGAATGATGCTGCTATTACTTATTTCTACGGTCTTCCATCTATTTTACAGTGTCCTTTGATCTCTGCATTCTTCTTGTTTGAAAGTAATATTCTTGATATGTTTAATAGAGACCCCTCCTTTGTTTCTAGATGCCTTGGCGGCTAATCAACAAAAGCCATTGAAAGACTTAATCCTCTAAGCTTGGCACCACATCAGTCTGGAAGTAGTTTACATGCAGAGTCCTTTGGAGTAAATACTCATTAGAGGTTCTGTTGCCTCATTTGGTCACCCACATTTTGCAGTGGGTGGCCCAGTTGGCATCCTCATTATTTTCTTTTTCCATCTCTGAAAATAATCCAGATGTAGCAACCTGACACTACTTTCTTTGGTACTTGAAATCCATTGTAATGAAGGTCCATTAATTTGTTATGCTAGCTAATAAGTCCAGATAAATAACGGCCTCAGGCTGGTAATACTGTAAGAAATCTTTGACTAATATGCTTTTTTCAGTGCAACCTATTGAATGCAATTTGATGGCTTCAAGGATAATTTATTGTAATTTCTTGTGCCTGAAACATAGAGAATTATGTGCCATCTACCCCTGATTCACCACTTCTCCACCCCGCCTGCATTTTTACACAAATGAACTTTACAGAAGCAAATTTTACACTAATGAAATTCAATTTACAGAAGCAAATTTATCCAGGTTATTCACTAATTACAAAGCAAGTATCTTGCTTCTCCATTTATTACCTGGATAGATTTTTACTATGTAGCTTCTTGATTGGTACTTGAATCAAAGAAGCAGAGAGTATCTAGAATGTTATTATCTTTCAGGTTTAACAATGAAAATCTCAACAACAAAAAAAAATCAACTACTGTTGCTTGACAACCTAAGTACAAAGTGCTATTAAAAGGCAAGAAGGGTAAGATATATCTTACTCTTTGAGAGTTTGCTTTTTTGTTATAAAGCCAATATGAGTAAGTTGCACATTTTTCTTCATCATTATGACAATAATCTGCAAATGGGCTTGCAATAAAATTTACCAGATAGGATATTTGTTAATGTAAAGATTCAAAACATTACCTATATAAAGTTCTTAGAACAGTGTCTAGCTTTCGGCTATGGGTACCCGTGTATGAGAAGCTATTGTATTTTTGTCATATGAAGTCATATTAATCTCTTTTTTTGTTGTTGTTTGTAAGTTCTGGGATACATGTACAGAATGTGCAGGTTTGTTGTACAGGTAAACGTGTGCCATGGTGGTTTGCTGCACCTATCAACCCATCACCTAGGTATTAAGCGCAGCATGCATTAGCTATTTATCTTCATGATCTCCCTCACCCCACCCCACCCCCGACAGGCCCCAATGTGTGTTTTTCCCCTCTCCATGTCCATGTGCTCCCATTATTCAGCTCCCACTTATGAGTGAGAACATGCAGTGTTTGGTTTTCTGTTCCTGTGCTAGTTTGCTGAGGATGATGGTTTCCAGCTCCATCCACGTCCCTGCAAAGAACATTATCTTCTTCCTTTTTATGGCTGCAAAGTATTTCATGATGTATGTGTACCATATTTTCTTTATCCAGTCTATCATTGATGAGCATTTACGATGATTCCATGTCTTTGCTCTGGTGAACAGTGCTGCAATGAACATACACGTGCATGTATCTTTATAATAAAATGATTTATACACCTTTGGGTATATACCCAGTAATGGGATTGCAGGGTCAAATGGTATTTCTGGTTCTAGGTCTTTGAGGAATCACCACACTGTCTTCCATAATGGTTGAACTAATTTACATTCCCACCAACAGCATAAAAGCATTCCCATTTCTCCACAGCCTTGCCAGCATCTGTTGTTTCCTGACTTTTTAATAATCGCCATTCTGACTGGCGTGAGATGGTATCTCATTGTCGTTTGGATTTGCATTTCTCTAATGATCAGTGACATTGGACTTTTCTTCATATGTTTCTTGGCCACATAAATGTCTTCTTTTGAGAAGTGTCTGTTCATGCCCTTTGCGCACTTTCTAATGGAGTTGTTTTTCTTGTAAATTTGTTTAGGTTTCTTTTAGATTTTGGATATTAGAGCTTTTTCAGATGGATAGAATGCAAAAATTTTCTCCCATTCTGTAGGTTGTCTGTTCATTCTGATGATATTTTCTTTTGCTGTTCAGAAGCACTTTAGTTTAATTAGATGCCATTTGTCAATGTTTGCTGTTGTTGCAATTGCTTTTGACATTTTCATTATTAAATCTTTGCCTGTGCCTATGTTCTGAATGGTATTGCCAAGATTATCTTCTAGAGTTTTTATAGTTTGAGGTTTCACCTTAAGTCTTTAATTCATCTTGAGTTAATTTTTGTATAAAGTGTAAGGAAGGGGTCCAATTTCTATTTTCTGCATATGGCTAGCTAGTTTTCCCAGCAACATTTATTGAATAGGGAATCTTTCCCCATTGCTTGTTTTTGTCAGGTTTGTCAAAGGTCAAATGGTTGTCTACAAACATCTATGTGTGGTCTCATTTCTGAGATCTCTATTCTGTTCCATTGGTCTATGTGTCTGTTTTGGTACCAGTACTATGCTGTTTTGGTTACTGTAAACTTGTCATATAATTTGAGGTCAGGTAGCATAATACCTCCAGCTTTGTTCTTTTTGCTTAGGATTGTCTTGGCTCTATGGGCTATTTTTTGGTTTCATACGAATTTTAAAGTAGTTTTTTCTAATTCTTTGAAGAATGTCAATGGTAGTTTAATAGGAATAGCATTGAATCTATTAATTATGTTGGGGAGTATGGCCATTTTCACGATATCAATTCTTCCTATCATGAACCCATGTTCAAATGGAATGTTTTTCCATTTGTTTGTTTACTCTGATTTCCTTGATTTGTGGTTTGTAGTTCTTCTTGAAAAGGTCCTTTGCTTTTGTTGTTAGCTTTATTCCTAGGTATTTTATTCTCTTTGTAGCAGTTGCAAATGAGAGTTCACTCACAATTTGGTCCTCTGTTTTTCTATTGTTGGTTTATAGGAATACTTGTGATTTTTCCACACTGATTGTGTATCCTGAGACTGCTAAAGTTGCTTATCAATTTAAGAAGCTTTGGGGCTGAGACAGGGTTTTCTAGATATAGGATTATGTGATCTGTAAACAGACAGTTTGACTTCCTCTTTTCCTATCTGAATACCCTTTATTTCTTTCTCTTGCTTGATTGCCCTGGCCAGAACTTAAAATACTGTGTTGGGTAGGAGTGGTGAGAAAGGGCGTCCTTGTCTTATGCCAGTTTTCAGAGGCAATGCTTCCAGCTTTTGACCATTCAGCATGATATTGGCTGTTGGGTTTTCATAAATTGCTCTTATTATTTTGAGGCATGTTCCATAATACCTAGTTTTAGTTTTTAACATGAAGAGATGTTGAATTCTATCAAAGGCCTTTTCTGCATCTATTGAGATAATCATGTGGTTTTTGTCTTCAGTTCTGTTTATGTGATGAATTATGTTTATTGATTTGCATATGTTGAAACAGCCTTGAATCCTGGGGATGAAGCTGACTTGATCTTGGTGGATAACCTTTTTAATGTGCTGCTGGATTCGGTTTGCCAGTATTTTATTGAGGATTTTTGCATTGATGTTCATCAAAGATATTGACCTGAAGTTTTCTTTTTTTTGTTGTATCTCTGCCAGGTTTTGGTATCAGAATGATGCTGGCCTCATAAAGTGAGTTGGGAGAAGTTTCTCCTTTTCAATTGTTTGGAATAGTTTCAGAAGGAATGGTACCAGCTCCTCTTTGTACCTCTGGTAGAATTCAGCTGTAAGTCTGGTCCTGGGCTTTTTTTTTGGCTGGTAAGCTATTTATTACTGCCTTAATTTTGGAGCTTGTTCTTGGCCTATTCAGGGATTCAGCTTCTTCCTGGTTCAGTCTTGGGAGCATGTATGTGTCAAGAATTTATCCATTTCTTCTACATTTTCTAGCTTATTTGCATAGAGGTGTTTATAGTAGTCTCTAGTGGTTGTTTATATTTCTGTGGGTCAATGGTGATATCATATCCCCTTTATCATTTTTTTCGTGTATATTTGATTCTTCCCTCCTTTCTTCATTAGTCTAGCTAGAAGTCTATCTATTTTATTAATTTTTTCAAACAGCAGACCCTGAATTCATCGATTTATTTGAAGGGATTCCAATGTATCTTCTTCATTTCTGCTCTGATCTTGGTTATTTTTTTGTCCTCTGTTAGCTTTAGGGTTTGTTTTTTCTTGGTCCTCCAGTTATTTTAGCAGTGATGTTAGGGTGTCGATTTGAGATCTTTGTAGCTTTTCAATGTGGGCATTTAGTGCTATAAATTTCCCTTAACATTGCTTCAGCTGTGTCTCAGAGATTCTGGTACACTATCTCTTTGTTCTCATTGATTTCAGAGAACTTGATTTCTGCCTTTATTTCATTATTTACCCAGGAGCCATTCAGGAGCAGGTAGTTGTGTGGCTTTGAGTGAGTTTCTGAATCTTGAGTTCTAATTTTGATTGTGCTGTGGTATGAGAAACTGCTTGTTATGATTTCAGTTCTGATTGCAGTTATGATTGCATTTGCTAAGGAGTGTTTTACTTCCAATTGATTTTAGAGTAGTGCTATGTGCTGCCAAGAAGAATATATATTCTGTTGGTTTTTTTGGGGGGGGTGGAGAAATCTGTAGTTATCTATCAGGTCTACTCGATCCAGAGCTTAGTTCAAGCTCTGAATATCCTTGTTAATTTTCTGTCTTGATGATCTAATATTGACAGTGGGGTGATAAAAGTCCCCCACTATTATTGTGTGGGAGTCTAAGTCTCTTTGTAGGTCTCAAAGAACTTGTTTTATGAATCTGGGTCCTCCCATATTGGGTGCATATATATTTAGGATAGTTAGCTCTTCTTGTTTAATTAATCCCTTTACCATTGTACAATGCCCTTTTTTGTCTTTTTTGATGTTTGTTAGTTTAAAGTCTTTTTTGTCAGAAACTAGGATTGCAGACCCTGTTCTTTTCTGCTTTCCATTTGCTTGGTAAATTTTCCTCTATCCCTTTATTTTGAGCCTGTGTGTGTCTTTGTACTTGAGATTGGTCTCTTGAATACAGCACGCTGATGGGTCGTGACTCTATCCAACTTGCCATTCTGTGTCTTTTAGTTGGGGCATTTAGCCCATTTATATTTAAGGTTAATATTATTATGTGTGAATTTGATCTTGTCATCATCATGCTAGCTGGTTATTTTGGAGACTTATTGATGTCATTGCTTCATAGTGACATTGGTCTTTGTCTTCAGTTTGTTTTTACAGTGGCTGGTAACAGTTTTTTCTTTCCACATTTAGTACTTCCTTCAGGAGCTCTTCAAAGGCAGGCCTGGTGATGATGAATTCCCTCACCATTTGCTTGCCTGAAAAGAATTTATTTCTCCTTCACTTACGGTGCTTAGTTTGGCCAGATATGAAATTCTGGGTTGGACATTCTTTTTTTTAAGAATGTTGAATATTGGCCCCTAATCTCCTCTGTTTTATAGGGTTTCCGCTGAGAGGTCCACTGTTAAGTCTGATGTGCTTTCCTTTTTAGGTGACCTGGCTTTTCTGTCTGACTGCCCTTAACATTTTTCCCTTCATTTTGACCTTGGAGAATCAGATGATTATGTGTCTTAGAGTTGATCTTCTCACAGAGTATCTTACTGGGGTTCTCTAGGTTTTTTGAATTTGAATGTTGTTAAGTTGGAGAAGTTCTCCTGGATGACATCCTGAAGTATATTTTCCAAGTTGGTTCTATTCTTTCCATCTTTTTCTGGTATCCCAATCAGCATGGATTCAGTCTTTTTACATAATCCCATAGTTCCTGGAGGTTTTGTTCATTCATTTTCATTATTTTTTCCCTAATCTTGTCTCCCTGTCTTATTTCAGCAACATAGTCTTCAAGCTCTGAAATTCTTTCCTCTGCTTAGTCTATTTGGTTATTGATACTTGTGGTTGCATAGAAAAGTTCTCGTGTTATGTTTTTCAGCTCCATAAAGTCACTTATGTTCCTCTCTAAACTGGTTATTCTGGTTGACAGCTCCTGTAGTGTTTTATTATGGTTCTTAGCTTCTTTGAGGCTCCTTTAGCTCAGCAAAGTTCATTATTACCCACCTTCTGAAGCCTAATTCTATCAATTCATCCATCTCAGACTCTGCCCAGTTCTGTGCCCTTGCTGGAGAGGTGTTGTAATCATTTGGAGGAGAAGAGGCCCTCTGGATTTTTTAGTTTTCAGCATTTTTTCATTGATTCTCTCACACATTCATGAGTTTATCTAGCTTCAATCTCGGAGGCTGCTGACTTTTGGATGGTTTTTTTGTGGGGACTTTTTTGTCGATGCTGCTGTTGTTGCTGCTTTCTGTTTATTTTTAACAGTCAGGCCCCTCTTCCATAGGGCTGCTGTGGTTTGCTAGGGGTCTACTCCAGACCATATTCACCTGGGTTTCTCCCACACCTGGAATTGTCACCAGTGGAGGCTGCAGAACATCAAAGATGGCTGCCTACTCCTTCCTCTGGGATCTCTGTCCCAGAGGAACACTGACCTGATGCCAGCAGGAACATTCCCGTATAAGGTATCTGACAACCCCTATTGGGGAGTCTTACCCAGTCAAGAGGCATGGGATCTGGGAGCTGCTTAATGAAGTACTCTGTCTGCCCCTTGACAGAGCAGGTGCTCTGCACTGGGAGGAATCCCACTCATCTGGACTGCCTAGATTCCTCAGGCCAGTGAGGGGAAAGACTAAGTCTACTGATTCGTGGAGACTACAGCAACCCCTCCCCCTTGAGGGGGCTCCATCCCAGGGAGATCAGAATTCTGTATGTAAACCGCTGACTGGAGGTTTTGAAATTCCTTCAGCGAGGCCTCACCCAGTGGGGAAGGACACTCCTTTCTTCAGTCCCCTCTCTAACTGACCTCACAAACTCCTGTCAACTCTCCATGACCACACAACAAGGGAAAGGCAAGCTAATGCTCCCTTTTTTAAAAATTTTGAAACAGTCTTGGTGTGCAGGAGCATGAGCATAGTTCACTGTAGCCTCCAAGTCCTAGGCTAAAGTGATCCTCCCACTTTAGCCTCCTGAGTAGCTAGGACTACAGGCATACGCCACCACATTCAACTAATTTTTTGTAATTGTTTTTTGTTTTTGAGTTTTTTTGTGTATTTTTATTTTTTTGTCTCCCTATGTTCCCTAGGCTGGTCTTAAACTCCTGGGATCACACGATATTCCTGCCTCTATCTCCCAAAGTGCTGGTATTACAGGCATATACCACCACACCCAGCTCAATGCTACCTTTTGAGTAAAATGCTTTGGGTTTTTCCCAAATTTGTAAACTTGTCTTTCCTGCCTTAGGTTGACATATCCCATTGAGAAACCTATGAGAAAGTCAAAAGCATTGTCCACCACTCAGCCATAGCCGGGTAGAATGATAGCAATTTTAGCTGCACTGTGATTTTGCCCAGGACAGTGTCTGTGTTCTCCAGCCCCCACATTTTATCAGATCAAACCAAACACTTATCAGAACTACAAGTTATCTTAATCAACTCTGAGACTACATTGGCTGTTGTGCTAGATTCTTTACACATCTAAATACAATATTTTTTGTCCTGTCTTCTCTTTCCTGTAGATAGCAGAGCTATATTTGATCATTTGAAGTGGCTCACAAACCTAACATCTAAAATACTGTAGATAATTGGACAGCTTTTCAGATTTGTAAGTGTCAGAGCAATGTGATGACAGAACCTCAGAAACAGCCTCTTCCTGTTTATGGGGTTCAGGATGGAATTAACTTTCCGAGCTGTGACAGAGATCAGTTTCTATGAGATGGCACCCTAAGATTTATGGTCCTGAAAATAAAGTATATTGACTGAGGTGGAAACAAAGTCAGTATTTACACCAAAGGAATATTCCTAAGGCCAAACATCTCTGCAGTATTTTCTTCATTCAAGAGTATGACTATTATACCGTAATTGTAGGTTTGGTTTCCTTTAGGCTATATTGAGCCCAAGGACTGAAGGACAAAGAGGAAGAGGAGAGGTAAGGGGAAGGAAGGATGTGTTTCCACAGATTCTATATATTGCAGGCAGTGGTTAATAACATGTCACTTGTAGTTATTCATTTACTCAGCAAAGATTAATAGTACCTACTCCATGCCAGGTCCTGTGTTAGGTTCTAGAGATAAAACAGCGAATACAATAGATGTGGTTTCTTTTTCTCATGAAGCTCTCAGCATAGTAAGGAAGACAGACATTGAACAAATTATTACACTGGTGCAAAAGTAATTGCAGTTTTTGCCATTACTTTTAAAAGCAGAAATAGCAATTACTTTTGCACCAACCTAATATTATAAAAAAGAGGTTTATTATGAAAAAGGAAGTATAGGTGGCTGCTCTGGGGACATATGATAAAGAAGCCTAACTCAACTGACAAGAGAAGGAGTGTATTAGTCTGTTCTCATGATGTTAATAAAGACATCCCAAAGACTGGGTAATTTATAAAGGAAAGAGATTTAATGGACTCACGGTTCCACGTGGCTGGGGAAGCCTCACAACCATGGCAGAAGATGAAAGAAGAGCAAAGGGATGTCTTACATGGCAGCAGGCAAGAGAGAGAGCATGTGCAGGGGAACTCCATCAGATCTCATGAGACTTATTCGCTATCACAAGAACAGCATGGGAAAGCCCCACCCTCATGATTCAACTACCTCCACTAGGTCCCTCCCACAACACATGGAAATTATTATAGGAGATAAAATTTGAGATTTTGGTGGGACACAGCCAAACCATATCAGGCAGAGAAATCAGGAAGGGGGAAATGAGGGGAACATCCTCCCTATGGAACAGCTGAGCTGGGGAGAGTAACAGTTTAGCCAAGCAAAAGTTGCATTGAGTCAGGGTGCTGGAGAAAGACCGAGACCCTGCAACAGAGAAAACAGCATGGGCTGTTCTAGTCCTTTAGTGTGGTACAGACATTGGTAAACTAAATCTGGCCAGTGCCTATTTTCGTAAATAAAGCTTTATTGGAACCCAGACATGCCCACTCACTTACGTATGGTCTAAGGCCATTTTCATGCTACAACTGCAGAGTGGAGTTGATTCGTTGCAGAAGAGATCATATTGCCTGTAACACCTAAAATACTTACTACCTGGCCTTTTACAAAAAAAAAGCTTGTTAATTACGTTTAGAGCAAGTGGCTCATTCATGGTTAGTAATGCTAGATGCTAATAACAAACTATCCCCAAATCTCAGACACTTATCCAATAAAAGTTATCTCTCACGTCCTAGCTCTTTGAGCAGCTGATCTGGGCAGGTCTTGTCCAAGTAGTAAAAGCAGGAACATTGTCTTGCGGTTTTTACCATCTCCTATCTGAGGGTCCTGCACACCAGCTGTACAGATGGAGAACAGAAAACAGAGTTGAGGATACGACATACGTTAGGGACCAGGTCTGGAATGACACATATTGCTTTCACCCCCATTCCATTAGTCGTACGATCCCACCAACATACAAGGGGAGGCTGGAAAAAGAAGTCTTCTGTGTGCTTGAGAAGAAAAGGAAGTTTTGGGGAATACATAGCTATGCCCATAGCTATGCCTCTGCCACAGCAGACAAGATATATTTTTAAAATGAAGCTAAAAACGCTGTGTGGTTGAATTTAGGTGGCATGAGGTAAGGTTGATAGGTAGGCAAAGGTCAGGTTGTGAAGGGTTGTAAACCACATCAAAAATTTAAATTTTAACCTAGGTTTGGATGATCAGTTATATAACTCTGATAAGATTATATAGCCTAGCTAATCTAATCCTCTGCCTCTTCATCTGTGAAAAGAGGATGATGCTACCTAGCCTATAGAATTGGACAGACTCAGAGATACAGTACATGGAGGTTTTAGAATATCCCTAACACATAGTAAGCATGTAATAAATTGTAGTTATTTATTGCCAAAACAGAGGAAAGTTCCTCCACCTTTCCTGGAAACTGGCCTTCCCCACATGCAGTCCCCAAAATGGAGAAGACCCTTTGCTAACCCAGTATGCCAAGATCCCATTAGAAAGAAATCAAAGCACCCTGAATCATTTCTCTACCATTCCACTGGCCTCCATATTTGCTACTATCTTTTCAAGGGCACATTGGCCTAAAGAACAACAGAGTAACTATTTGTGAAATAAAATTACTTCCCAAATCCTTTACCTTCCCTGGATCCAAAGAAGATGGCATTAAAAACTCAGAGAGAAAAAAAGTGTGTACACATATGTATATGCATATGTATACCCACACAAACAGATACCAAACAGGGCAAGGCTAGAGTGGTAAGACCCAGCTCATCACGCACAGCTAACACCCTATGCCTCTGGCCCCATCCTAAAGTTATTTTAAATCCATCTTGACCTTTGGATTCCCTGAATGACTTTTAAAGAATGTTCCTGGCCTGAGGTCTCCAGACTCTGGAGAAAGAAGTTTTTCTTGAGCTCAAGATAACATGTGAAAAGCAAAACAAACAAAAAAGAATAGAATAATATGGAAAATTGAAAAACTTTTTGAAAAATAAAAGACATGGGATGGGATGAGACAAGCGGATATTGAAAGATTTTATGGAGGAATGGCATGGTACTGACAAAAGGCTAGACGTCAGTGGTATAAAATATTGAAGTGAAAGTTTAATATTGTAATATAATCAGTAAGGAACACAAAGATGATAAGATAAACTACGATGCCATAATTGTTAGTAATTTGGAGGAAAATATACCCTCACTCACACCATACCCACACACATGCCCCTTACAGATAGGAGGCAGGGGAGTGTAGTGATGACCGCAGCAGAATCTGCAGACGGCAAGATGCCTCGGACCCAATCCCAGCTCTATGATTTGTTTAGCTGTGTTGTTTAGGCTTGTAAATTATGCAGTCCCTTTCTGCCTAGTTTTCCTTGTACATACATAGGGAGTAACAAAGGTATTTACCTTACCAAGTTGTTAGGAGAATTGAGTGATTTAATTCAAGTTAAACACTTGGAACTGTTTCTAATACACAGTAAGCACTCAATATACGTTCATCATTGTGATGGGGAAAATCACAAGGAAAATGTCACTTTCATTCAACATATTCTACTCTACTTGTACTTCAGTATGTTACATGAATCAGGCTCTAAGAGATCAAAAAATAAGACACAGACTTGTCTTCAGAGAGTGGAGCTAGCAATCTAATATTGGTTAAGAATGTATCTACTCATTCTTATCCTTCAAAGGTGAGTTCTGGAACAGAACTGGAGTTGTTCAGCACAGCTTGAACATCTTACAGACCTAATTTCTTGTTCATGACACTGGAAATGCTTCCTGCAATAAATTTATTTTGTGCTATATATATGTTGTCATTCATCATTGCAATACTATTCTTATGGGAAAACAGATTATGAATCGTGTAATAACTATGACAAATAATAAACAAGCCCACTTGCTTCTGGCTCTAAGGGAAATAAATCAACCAGCAGTTGCACTCTCTGCTCCTCCCTCAACTCCCAAAAGGGAACCATCTATTATTAAAAAGGATCTGCAATTTTTTAAATTTGACCGTTTCTCCCAAAATCAAGACAAATGGTATCAATATTACAGAAAATTCCCAAATATTTCAGTATCTTTGCAGAGAATGTAGGATATATTCCACTGCCTAACTTCAAAGTTGATCAGATATTGTAGTAAGACTTTGAGATCTTCTCCTTGTGGCTTTGAATCCCTTTCACCCTTCTTCAGTACCATCCATACATGACCATGACCAGTTACTTGACCACACCAATCCTTCCTTGGGCCTTAGGGAAATAGGTAAATCTTGTCCTCTGAATTTTGATGGGAGACAAGCCTCTGGATCATACCACTTGCCTTTCTACACTTGTTTCTTTTCCTGGTTTTTCTTCTCTTCTGACTTAGGGTGGTGGAGAGAGCACTGGAATAGGAGTCACTAAGCTAAGGGGTAAGATTTTGTCTCTTATCCACTAGTAATTCTGTGGGCCTTGGCATCCTCTTGGTAACAGGAGAGGGTATATTAGAATGCTCTTTCAGATAATTTCCAAACATGGCAATCTAGGAAATGAACTTTCTGTACTTTTTCATTCTTAGCCAAAGCCTGCGTCTATCAGCCATTTATTTTGGAAGCCTTAACCTCACCCCAGTCTGCTCTGGCCACTCTGAGTAAAAATCTACCCGAGGATTCACCTCTCCTGGTTTCATCATGCCTAACCTAATATTCCCTTAATCCTATTCTGCATATCTTGCTATCTCTCCATTTATGGTAGAACAGCTGCAAGCCAGACACTAAGTCACCATTCAGGATAACTGGTAGCTTTCAGCGAATCACTTAGCAACTCTTCCAGGACTCTGAAGAATATCAGCTATTCTTAATTCCACAGAATTATTATGACTTGAAGAGAAAATTGAATGAACTGTGTAAAGTGATATACAAATAAAAATGAAATGGAAACCGTTACTAGAATTACTTTCCCCAAAAACTGACAGACACCTATGAGCCGCATGAGGATACCTTTAATAATATTTGTTATTACTATCACATGTTATGTTAATGCATATAAAACACTTAGAACTGTTTCTAACACACAGTAAGCACTCAATATATGTTAGTCATTGTGACCTTAGGGTTGACCTTAGGGTTTGAAACTGTTGCTGACCTTAGAGTTTGAAAACTGGTTTTATGCTTTGACTGCGCTTTGGAAATCTGGAAACTCTGCAGCCTGACAATGACTAAATGTGCCCTATTGCATTCCCTATACCAATCTTCTGGCACACTCAAAAGAGAATCACCTCTGCCTTTTAGTGTAATTATGGTGCAATAACAAAATGCATATAATTTTGCTAAAACTGACCTAGTAAATAAAATGTATCAATTTTTCATACTGGCCAAGAAACTAACTACACAAAATATACCAAAAACATTGTATGATTCCAACTCTGATAAAATATTTGATAGAAATCTCATCTCTTACTTTTTAGTGGTCACCTGTCATCGTGCCTGTGATTTATCACTCTGTGCTTACATTCTCTTCCTTTTGTTCACAAAGTGTCATACTATTTTCACACATAGGATTAATTTTCCTCCTTTCAACCTAGAAAGGAGTGAGTTGTTATGAATGTATCAACAAAGTAGAATAATATTTTCAAGCAAATTTACAGGCTGCATTGAATTGCAACTGATTTAACATCCCTTATCTCTCGCCTCTGTGCCACTGGATTCCTTTGTGTTCTGCAAGGGTTGCCCCACAGCTTCTCCAAAAAGTCTCACCCAAAGATCATCAATGACCATCTATCCCAGTGACTGACATATTTAATGGTTTCTTTACATCTATCCTACTTGATTTCAACTATGATTTTTGGCATGAATCATTACCCATTCATTCTGAAGCTCTCTCCTTCTTTGACTTTTGTGTCAGATACCTCCCCACCTGACACCCATTCCACCTCAGCCTCCTTGGTTAGTGGTGTTGCAGTTCACAAGACAAAAGACAGATCAACGACTCCCCTCCTAATGAAATTAAGCCCAAACTCTGCTTTCTATGCTCATGATCAGTTTTAGAAACCCAGGTCTGATGCAACCCGGCATGTGGAATTTTATTGGCCAGAGAAGTTGGTTGAGAATAGGTATGTAGAGCCAATAAAATGCAAGAGCAAGATCAATGGGAATTGGGAGAGCAAGGGGGCTTGGGGAGAAGTTTCTTTACACTTGCGAAAGAACCACTGTAAGAGGAGCCTTGGTGATACATGGATGAAAAATCTCAAATTTCTGTAGCCATTTCCCCAACAGTCTAGGGAGAAACCCAGCATTTAGAGGAGAGCATTTCTGGGAGAATCAGAAGGTGAATGGAGCTGCATCTGTGACTACAGCACCTGCTCTCGGTCCTACTTACCTCTAGAGTATTTTGCTCCATAAGCAGGTAAATTCACTTTATCATTATAGTTGTTTTGAGTTGGTTTGAGAATTAATTGAGCTGAAAGCATCATAAGTAACATAATTTCTACAGCACTGCCTTCTTCATTCTCTTTCTGTCTCACCAAGAACTCTTAAAACCATGGATTTGCACTAGCTCCCTTCTTCCATTTAAATCCTTTAAACATGGTGACTCCCAGATTCTATACTTTGACTTTTTCTATTTTCTCTTTCCCTAGCTTCAACTTTCATCTGCTTCAAAAACTAAAATCCATAACGCTAAGCCAGATTTTTCTTTTGAGCTCGAGACACAAATTTTTATTTATTTTCCTTATATATTGCCTTTAAGTATCCCACCGTGGGTGAGCTGAATCTATTACCTGCATGCAAACTTTTTCACTACCACCCTCTGCATGTATTTCATAGCCTAATTTTGTAGCATCACTGTGACTTCAATCTTAAAAACCAGAAACTCTTTCTCCCTCCCTGGCTGACGCCTGTGTCTTAGCCCCCATAATCATCGTAAGCTCTTGCCAGTTCTAACCTCATAAATATCACATTTTCTTCATGAGGCTAACTCTCATCAGCCTCGTTCATTAGCTGATCACTTGCATCTGGACTGCCTCCTAACTGGTCCTTTGCTTCCTCCAATGCATCCTCCACAAAGCCACCAGTGATTCCTCTCAAATGCAGGCCCACGTCAAAATGTAAAATGTCATTTTTCAAGGCCTGAATAAAACATTATCCATTTTAGTAACTATTTCCTGGCCATCCGGGCAAATTTCAGTACTCCCTCGTCTTTTGTATTCCAGGAACAGAACTATATATGACAGAACGTCACATAGGCTATGATAGATTCGTGTTTATTAACATGTCCTGCACCTTCTCTAGTTTGTCATTTGTTAAGGCTATGAACTCAGGCTTTTGATGTTTACCTCTTTAGAACCTGTTCCATAATCTGATCCATAAGAGATGTTCAAATACTATTTTTCAAATCCAAGAATGAAGAATAGAAAATTAATGGATTAGTGACTAGCTAGGAAGCAGCCTTTCTGGACTCAGTTTCCTAATCTGTAAAATGAGACAGATTTAGATTGACCCCTGTGCTTCTTTCTGTTCCAAAACTTTCCACAATTTAATGAAAATACTGTAGAGCAGTGATTCTTTCATAATATAGTAAACTAATATTAACTTTTACAAACTACACTCTGGTCAAAAATACGTATAAATTTAAAGATGGAAAGAATTTTTCTTTTCCTTTAATGTGTCCCCCTGTTGCTACATGAACTGTGTTAGTTCTGGAAAGAAGCCAATATTAGGTTTGGAACATAGTTAAGAGCCAATAGAGACATCATTTTTAATTATATTAAAAGCATCTTGTAAATTGTCCATCAGTTGCACCATAATTTCTCTCCATTAATCATTGAAGGACAAGTGTTTGCACTTTGATCTCTTGTGGATGAAGTTTGGGCATAAAATATTGTTTAGTCTCTTCAAGCCTCTGTAAATTTAAGTCTTTCTCCCACTCTCTCCCATTCAGAGAAAAATTGGGTTTGACGTAAAAAGAAAAAAAAGTAGTTTGATGTAAGGGGATAAAAAAGGTGAGTGAGTGTTTTGAGGTAAAGGATTCAAGTCAATGATGAGTGATGATCACAAGAACTTAAATAAGGTCCACATTTCTTCTTTTCGGAAAAGGCAGGAGGATGTGTAGCATTGGTATCAGGCTGAAAAATCAAGAGACATGAAGTCTAATTCTGGCTCTGCTATTAACACACTCTGTGACCTTGGTTAAGTCAATTATTCTCTAAGATCTATTCTTGGACCGGTTTAGCCTCTCGGAATCTACCTATTTATGGCAGTGTGAATCCTCCCAGAGTCATTCTCACTGGCTTCACTTTTAATGTTATGCCCTTTTTTTTTTTTTTTTTTACAAAAGGCCATTACAAGAAACAATAATATGAGTTCTACCCATACAAGTATAAATCTGTGCCTGTGGAAATACTGGAGATATTTATTTCCTTGTTATGAAACCTCATATGAAAAAAATTATCATAGATTTTAATTCCAAGAAAACTGCTTTCTCTTCCTCAAACTTATCACAGAACCAATGTGTTAATACATTTCATATATTCTGTGCTACTAGAATGTCCAAAGCCTCTTTTTTCATTTTTTTTTTCTTGACTTTAATTATCAAAACAATATATGCT
The DNA here is from genome assembly GCA_963574635.1 of Cheracebus regulus. NCBI lineage: Eukaryota > Metazoa > Chordata > Mammalia > Primates > Pitheciidae > Cheracebus > Cheracebus regulus. Next base: position 4,673 of record CAUYQU010045117.1, on the reverse strand, counting down.
TATTATATACATAAATATGACCACAATTTAATCATTTTAATATTTTAACATATACCCCTCAGGTTTTCTTATGTGTAGTTTTTTACCCAGTTGAGTTCATATTCTATATGCAATTTTGTGGGGCCCTTTTTGGAACATAGCAGAGGTCTCACTCCACTGACTAGAAATTTGAATTCTATTCATTTATCTAGATCCAACTTTAACCCTTCTGAACTTTTCATGTGGACATACACAGACATTTTATATAGATAGATTGATCAATCAATCCACTGATATAGCTATGTATCTATATGTACTATATAAAATATTCCATACAATGTATATAACATTCATTTGTATGCCATATTCACATATGGCATATATTAATACATATGTTATGCATCATATATTTATAGACAACAAATGAAGAAGTAATTTGTGAAGGGTATAATGCCCCAAAACAGCAATTTTTGTCATTACCTATAGGTTTATTTAAGGTCAAAGCCAGAATAGTTACTCTTGGTCAAGCTAATCAAATAGCCTAGGTGTAAAGCAAGGTATCAATACTGGCGAACTTGGTAGAAGTCAGGGAACTAGAAAAAGTTCAAGAGTAACCATGTAGGCAGTAGAAGGTGGCTGGCATAGAACCTCAGAGAACAGCCTTCATGGCTTCCAGCACAGCTGCCCTGAAGACTTACGGTACAGCCTCTGGAGAAGCTGTCAAGGTCATACCTCTTTTTACGCCTAAATAATGTTAAGAAATGTATCCAAAACTTGTAATTAAGGCAAAAAGGTGGGCGACACATCCTTTCAATATCATATGGAGACAAGGAACTCCCCTGGATTGCCTAGAAGAATATATCTAGCTCATCTCATTTTTCACCACAAATTAACATTTTCAGCTCTAGTGAAGTTACTTGTTCACTTATAAATTTTTGTTGGTTAGATATGTAAATAACTTCTGTCTAGTGGAAGAGATAACCCCAAAGATACATGGTTTGTTGGACATCAAACAGATTTATACATAACTCAGCAATCCTACTCTAACACCTTCTTGTTAAATTAAGCATAAATGCCCACATATCTTAAACGTTCTTCAAAGCAATCATATTTTCCCAGCTCCCTCATTGACTAATGAGGCTTTTTTTAAGTAAAGTCTAAGTCCTCCCAACCCAATTCCACTAAAACCAGCTCCTCTCCCCCACATATTTCAGGGAGCCCCGAAGGCATGTGTTTGTTTTCACAAACAAATCCCATTGTCCCCTGTCTTCATGGCCTCCATGGGGACCTGGTTCTCAATTGCACTCTTCCACAATTCACCTCTGGCCATCATAGAACCAACCTCTGCAGACAACGTTTGCTCTGTCTGTCATAGGTTGCCCCAGTCATGGACATGTGTTCAAACATTAATTCCCAAAACAGAGCTGAGATGAGATTGTAACATACCATGTAATAAGCTTTGGCTGAAAGCTGAAAGAAGGTGATGGAACTCAGGCCTCACTACCTGAAAATCTGGTACTTTGGCATTTGAGGAAACAGCAGAAGCAAGAGGGTTACTATTTCTTTCCTTATTCTCCTCTCCCCTGAAGCAGGTCATCAAATCTAGGAAGAATTTTCTGACCTTCCCCTGAAGCAAGTCATAGGATCCCTATTTCAGGGGAACCCTCCTTATTTCCAGAGAAAAAGAGCCAAAGACACAGAGATGCCGAGAAGAGTCTGAACAAACAGGCCTTCCAGAGCTCCTCCTGGCTTATCACTGGTAGATCAAACCCTCTTTATCCAATCATACTTCCCCGTGATAGCCCACCCTTCATCAAACCTATCATAAAAAAAATACACAGCTTTCTCTGTTTGAGTCTTCATTTCTGAAGGTTCCATGTAAAGCTTATGTTCAACAAATGTGTATGCTTTTCTCTTGTTAACCTGTCTTTTCCTGTAGGGGCCTCAGCCCTGAACTTTCCTTCCCTACAGAGACATAAGGGAATTACTACCTGTGCACTCATATGCACACACACACACACACACACACACACACACGGTTTGCAGAACTACGGTATCCTCTTTCATCCATGGGGGATACGTTCCAAGGCCCCCAGTGGATGCCTGAAACCAATAGTACTAAACCCTGTATACACAGTTTTTCCCTATATGTACATATCTATGGTAAAGTTTAGTGTATAAACTAGGCAGAAGAAGAGATCAACAACAATAATAAGCTATAACAATTATTAAAAATACTGTCATATTAGGATGGTGCAAAAGTAATTGCAGTTTTTGCCATCACTAATAAAAGCTATGTGAATGTGGTTTCTCTGTCTCTCAAAATATCTTCATCTTTTTCAGATGGCCATTGACTGCAGGTAACTGAAACTGTGGAAAGTGAAACCACAAATAAGTGGGGACCACTGTGCATTTCTCTTTTGCCATTACCTCCCAAGATGCCATTACCAGGCAACCAGCACCCCCCCTTTGGAGATCTGGATCCCATGAGCCCCTCCTTTCAACTCAGAGACCCCAGCACCAGCCAAGCCGTGGCTCCTCCCCAGAGGCCTGAGTTTCATGTCCGTGGGACTATTTCTCCAATCATCTAAATTTTAAGTATTACGCTGTCTTCCTTGTTTCCACAGCCCTAGAGGTGATTGATAGCTGCTGCTTTCAGTTGCTACCTCTGAGAAACCCTTTCAGCACCTTATTAAATGACAACTTTACACCTAAGTAATTATTATTATTATTCTTTTTTGAGATGGAGTCTCACTCTGTTGCCCAGGCTGGAGTGCAGTGGCACAATCTTAGCTCATTGCAATGTCTGCCTCCTGGTTTCAAGCGATTCCCCTGCCTCAGCCTCCCAAATAGTTGGAATTATAGGCATGGCCACCACACCCAGTTAATTTTTCTATTTTCAGTAGAGATGGGGTTTCTCCGAGTTGGCCAGGCTGGTCTTGAACTCCTGACCTCAGGCGATCCACCTGCCTCGGCCTCCGAAAGTGCTGGGATTACAGGCAGGAGGCACCGCGCCCGGCCCTAATCAGTCATTCTTATTACTGAAATTGGCTTCAACTTTTTCTTATGATTTTATTATTATTCTTATTACTGAAATCCAGTTCAACCTGGTGTGGTTCTGTCGCCTGCCTGGGCTCTGACAGAAACAATGGCAGACTAGCTGCAGAGTCCATGGCCTCAGCCGCCACCCAGAGTGGGAAAAACACAAACAAGAAGGAAAGCCAGTTTTCTCCCTCACACCCCAGCACAGGCCAGCCTCTGCTCACACATCATCTCCGAGATGCTATTTTACCCACGAGGAAGACAACCTTCCACATAACTCCGTACAGCAACTCAGCTTCTTGTCTCCTTTCCAACACAGGATCTGGACTTTAACTTTGCAAAACCTATGGGGTATTTTTCCAAAACAAAAGCACCACGGGCCCCCAAAACTGCAATCAAGTCTCCAGCCCTAACAACACAAGGAAACAATGACATTCTGGAAAGAAAGATGTTTTTCTTGGGTTTTATGTATTCCCTAGGGAAACTCAAGGTCAAAATATTTTCTTCTTGAGAGCTCCTTCAAGGGAAATACGCTTTTGAAGCACAAGCTCTAAGGACAGCACCACAGCCTGAGATGGGACAGCAGAGACTTATTCCTCAACTCCAGCCCACCCCACCCCCGTCTTTCCCACCTAAGCAAACACCAGTGGTTATGGTATTTTTACGTGGAATATTTAATTCATTAAAGCTGCTTTGGCAGCAAACACAAGAAATAAAATTACTATTCAGCCTAGCTGCAGCAAAGAAATGGAATTGGTTATTTGAACTCAGTGGTCTAAGGACAGATTTTTTTTTCTTTTGAGACAGAGTCTCACTCTGTCACCCAGGCTGGAATGCAATGGAGCGGTCTTGGCTCACTGCAACCTCCACCTCCCAGGTTCAAGCAATTCTCCTGCCTCAGCCTTCCGAGTAGCTCGGATTACAGAAGTGTGGCACCACACCCAGCTAATTTTTGTATTTTTAGTACAGACAGGGTTTCACCATGTTGGTCAGGCTGGTCTCGAGCTCCTGACCTCATGATCTGTCCGCCTCGGCCTCCCAAAGTGCTAGGATTACAGGCATGAGCCACCACACCCAGCCTGGTCTAAGGACAGATTTAAAGGCTGCTGGACTTAGGAAGGAATGAGAATAGAGCTAGGAAGTAGGAAGGCATCTAGACACTATTTTTCCCTCATCTCTGTCCTGATTTTTATGTCTATTTATAATAATTCTTTCTCTACTCACCAGCATTTGGGAGGTGCTTTTTCAGTGCACCCCTGCTCTTAAATTAACATAAGTAAGCCTTATCCCTTAGTAAAACTCAGTCTCTGAATCTTAGTTCAGGAGCTCACTCTTGTTCCAATCAATTGCTTAAGGGTCGGGTTCATGTTTTACAAAATAGGAACCCAAGTTTTTCCATTTGGGTGGCAGGGAGCACAGAAGAAGTCGTCATTAATTCAGTGAGCTCATCCTCCCATAAAGCTACTATTGCACTTATCACGAATGTCTCAGTGCTTATCTATTACCAATTTTAGGTCAGATATTAACTATACATGTTCTCACTCATAGACGGGTGTTGAACAATGAGAACACATGGACACAGGGAGGGGAGCACTATACGCTGGGGTATGTTGGGGGGAAATAGGGGAGGGACAGTGGGGGGTGGGGAGTTG
>CAUYQU010045115.1:0-10792 GCA_963574635.1 Cheracebus regulus | reverse complement strand
ACAGTGTACCGATGGGTTTTAACTTTTTATTCAGTTTGTCTAACTGTATGTTTTGATTGGGGCATTTAATCCCTTTAAGTTTAGGCTTAATATTGATATATGTGAGTTGAATACTGTTATTTAAGGCTAACTAGCTGTTTGCCCGTTAGTTGATGTAAATTCTTCATTGTTGTAATATTCTTTACTTTTTGGTAAGTTTTTGAGATAACTGATGCTGGTTGTTCCTTTTTGTGTATAGTATTTCTTTCAGAAGTTTCAACTCCAGGATTAATATGAACACTATGAGATAAAAATTCCTACTATCTCTTGCTAAACTATAGCTGCTTTCTATGGCCTGGAGACTATATAAAAGCTTCATTTAAGGTAAAATTCTAAAAAGATGATTCTTATCTCCCTGAAGACCTGCCCCTATATCTTGTCATTGGTTCTAGACTATGATTGATAGGTAATGACAGGGCCTGATGAACGTAATACCATCCCCACATGGGACAAAGGAGATTATTCATCAAATAACTGCAGGCTGTGACTAATTTGTACCAACTGGAACTAGAATAATTTGCTTACGAATGGACTTTGAGACTATTGAAGCAAGGTCCCTTATGCTTATCTAAAAGACAGCAAGTACAAAAACTACACAACTAAGACTCCTGCCATGGCTTTTACATGACTAACAAATACATTTTTGTTTTATAAGTCATTGAGATTGAACCCCCTACTTGATATTAACTCAGAATGAATTTAAAGACATTATCATTTAAATAATACTATCGCAGGTTAAAGACTGGAAATCAAAGGCTATATTTGCATGCATATGGCGTTTGGAAGACACAGGATAATTTTTAAAAAGAGTGAATGAGAATGCCCATAACTGGGGCATGTGCAAGTGAGATCATTGTCAGTACTATCCCCTGTAACCTCATGTCGGTGTATTTTTGTAGGTTTTAGTTAATTACATACCTTCTGAAGATGTCTGAAGCCAGCTCCCCCTTTACAATAATTGAAATTATTTTATTTTGATTTTATGCATAGGTATTAAACATTTCCATCATGAATACCTTTGAATTATTCCTCATCTTCATATTGCTTAGTATAAATAAGTACTTAATAAATGTTTCTTGATTAATAAGCATATTTTGAATTTCATTCAAATTTTGCTTTAAGTAGAAGACTTTTTTTTTTTTCTGGAGTCTTGCTCTGTCACCAGGCTGGAGTGCAGTGGCACAATCTCAGCTCACTGCAGCCTCTGCCTTCAGGGTTCAAGGGATTCTCCTGCCTCAGCCTCCCGTGTAGCTGGAACTACAGGCATGCACCACCACACCCAGCTAATTTTTGTGTTTTTAATAGAGACAGGGTTTCACCATGTTGGGCAGGATGGTCTCGATCTCCAGACCTTGTGATCTGCCCGCCTCTGTCTCCCAAAGTGCTGGATTACAGCATGAGCCACCACACCCAGCAAGTAGAAGACACTACTGAAGAAGATACAATTACTCTTCACAGCAACTGAACACTATTGCAATTATCCTCATTTTTAGACAGTCCTTTATCTGTTCCTCTTATTCTGTTTCATTTTTCAGACTAATCAAAAGGTAGGCTTCCAGATCATAGGTAGATAAGAGATAAATTGTTGCATTCTTTTGAGTTTCTGATTAATCTCTACAAAGGAGGCAATCAGATAGGCATATATCTCAGTGAGTAGAGAGGTGACTTTGAATAGATTGGGAGGTAGGCTGGTCCTAAGCAGTTCCCAGCTTGACTTTTTTCTTTAGCTTAGTGATTTGGTGGCACCAAGATTTATTTTCCTTTCACAAGGTACTATGCCTATTATCTGGGTAATAAGATAATCTGTATATCATACCTCCATGATATGCAATTTGCCCATGTAACAAACCTGCACATGTGACCACTGAAGCTAAAATAAAATTTGGAAAGAAAAATAAAATATTAATCTATTTGTCTTTCTTCTACCCAGGAGAATTTAACTTATATGTAGACAGTGAGAATTTTTTGACTTTTTTATTCACTTTATTTCCCCAGAGCCTAGAGTGAAGCATAGAACAAAGCTAGTAAGTTATAAATATTTGTTTAACCAACAAATGACATCTAATATTACTTTTATAGGTGTATTAGTCTGTTCTCATACTGTTATATAGGACTTGCCTAGACTGAGTAATTTATAAGAGGAAAGGTTTTATTGACTCACAGTTCCACATTGATAGGGATGCCTCAGGAAACTTACAATTATGGCAGAAGGGGAAACAAACACATTCTTCACATGATGGCAGGAAGAAGGGCCAGCAAAAGGGAGAAAAGCTCCTTATAAAACCGTCCGATCTTGTGAGAACAGCAGCATGGGGGTAACTGCCCCATGATTCAATTACTGCCTACTGGGCATCTTCCAGGACACATGGGGATTATGAAAACTATAATTCAAGATGAGATTTGGGTGGAGTCAAACCATATCAATAGGCATAGGAAAATTATATTATTATTCAAAGTTATGCTGAAAATATTATGTTTCTTTAGTATTAAAACCATCATGGTATGATAAAGGTAAGATATGGTACAGCTCCTGACTATAGAACAAAGTAATTCTTCTAACTATGGCCACAACATGCTGGTTAACCACCCTAAACTCTACACATACAATAAGCATTTTAATAGCTTTACTGAGCTATAATTGATGTAAGATGAACTGCATATTTTTATAGTACAATTTGATAAATATTTACATATTATCACACCTGTGAAATCATCAGTAAAATCAAGATAATGAACATATTGTTCACCCCCAAAAGTTTTCTCACTTTCTACCATTAAAAATAGTTTGCATTTAATAAGATTAGCTGTCATGTATTATTAGTAGTATTTTGCAACATCAGTAAGCTCACAGTCTTCAAATTATTTAAAGGTTGACTGATCTAGGCTTAACTTATTTCTGTTTCATATGCTACTCATACTCTTAAAAGACAGACAAGTTGCCCAGGTATATTCATCCCCTGGAAATGACAGTGGTACAAAGCAAGAATCCCCAACACACAAGGAATTTTTAAGTATTTGATCATATTCTCTGAACATTCTATTGTCTGAAACAAGTTTCACAGCCAATCCAAAAGTCAAGGAGTGGAAATATATACTTTCCTTCTTTATTGAAAGAAGCTGTGAGGCCACCAGGCAACAGATTTTGATACTGGGCAACTGGTGCGGGGTGGGAATGTGAGAAGTGAGGAATTATACAGTTAGTTAATAATATTAGTCATGTCATGATACAGACAGAGTTGCTTACTCAATTTTGTAAGTGCCTACAGCTTCCATTGAAGGCTTTTCTAAAATTATCCTTATAATCTACTAATTCTTTATGCTAAATATACCTCCCTGAGACTTTAACACTAGCAAAAGTTATCAACAGCTTTTGCTTCTCTATGGCAAACATAACCAGACATCAAACTTGCTTCAAAGTATTATGTTCCACTAATGTATTTGATTTATAATATTAAAGGCTTAATTTTTCCAGAATATTTTTCAATATATAACAATGTAAGACAAAGCAATAACAAATGATGGGTAAACAAAAAAATTATTGGCTATCTCTTGTCTACCATATTTCTTCACAGTCGTTTTGGTAATTTGTAATCATAATAAATAAGTTTACTGACTCCAGTTACAATTTGCCATAATTAGCAGTTGCTAAGTTTTGCTTTCTATTAGTATGTTTTCTATGTAAAATGCTCTTTTTTTTTTATATTAAGTTCACATAATCACGCTTGTTTGTACAGATTACCTCGTTTGTCAATGTGTGAAATGGTTAAATGTACATTTAATAAGCAATCACTAATCTGCAGTAAAAAAGTAATATATTCTTCTAATTATAATAAGTAGACAATTACCATAATGTACTACACATCCTAATATATGTTAAGAAAAAAGATATATATATATATATTTATATATAATTTTACATTTTGAAAAGACTTGAACATATTTTGATTAACTAAAATCAAGGCTCCAAACTTTATTGAAATTTTTGCTATTACATAAACATAAAATGCTAACTTATCACTATTTATTTATTTACTTATTTATTTTATTCATTTATTTATTTTTTGAGACAGAGTCTCGCTCTGTTGCCCAGGCTGGAGTGTAGTAGCACAATCTCAGCTCACTGCAGCCTCCACCTCCTGGGTTCAAGAAATTCTCCTCCCTCAGCCTTTTGAGTAGCTGGGATTAGAGGCACACAGGCCACCAAGTCTGGCTAATTTTTGTATTTTTAGTAGAGATGGAATTTCACTGTGTTGGCCAGGCTAGCCTCAAACTCCTGGCCTCAAGTGATCCACCACCTAGATCTCCCAAAGTTTTGGGATTACAGGCATGAGCTTCCACATCTGGCCCAAACTCATCACTATTTATATGTTGAGTATGCTTTCTTTAGAATTCCTATGAGTATTTTATAATAGTGTTTTATATAAGAAGAAAAACAGATTTGTAGAATACAATCCAGGCCCTATTCACCTGCCTTAAGTATATAATTTATCCTAAATTAAAGGTAAAGACAACAAACTGGTGACTAAAAGAGAGATTGGTATTCAAAGAATGTAACCAATAAATCAATTTTGAAGAAAATATTTAGAACAAAGGAAAGCCTAAGGGATTAAACCCAAAGGTCCAGGATAGATGGATGTGTCCTTATATAATCCTACTATATCTGAATTTAAGTATAAGGCATGCTTTAGATAATGGTATGATAACAGAAGTTCTTAGAAATAGTATAAGATTTCACTTCATTTTTATTTTGCAGTCTGTAGGTGCTCTGCCCAATACAGTGATTTCTCTAAATATGCCTATTCGGGATTTAAAATGGAGGTAGTCTGAACTGAGTGCAGTAGGAAGGGTAAAATACTATATTTTGAAGACAGTACTAAAAACTACTGCATAAGATTGCACTAATATTTTGCATTGCTTGCTATTTAAAGTATAACATTGGCTGAGCATGGTGGCTCACACTTGTAATCCCAGCACTGTGGAATTAAGGTGGGCGAATCACAAGGTCAGAAGTTCAAGACCAGCCTGGCCATCATGGTGAATCCCCGTCTCTACTAAAAATACAAAAAATTAGCTGGGCGTAATTGTGGGCACCTGTAATTCCAGCTACTCAGGAGGCTGACACAGTAAAAACAATTGCTTGAACCCAGGAGGTAGAAGTTGTAGTGAGCTGAGATTCCAACATTGCACTCCAGCCTGGGTGACAGAGTGAGACTCTGTCTCTAAATAAATAAATAAATATAACATTTCAGATATACATTTAATTTCTCATATAGCTATGAGAAAATTTAAAATTACATATCTACTTGGCATTATATTTCTATTTGACAGTGCTAACTAGAGAAAGGATTGACCTTACAAAATAAAATTTTCTTTTAAATAATTCATTTAATTTCAGATGTATTTAATAAAAGTATCACTGAAAATTTAAAAATACATGCATAAATAATGTTAAGAAAATTGGAGGAAAAGATCCATATTTTGTATTTGAAACAGAAACATTCTTCCTTAAATTCTCATAATAATTGCATATAAAGTAAAAATTAGGCATTTTCTTTTTTAAAAAAATTGTATTTTTATTTTAAGTTCTGGGATGCATGTGCAGTAAGTGCAGGTTTGTTACATAGGTAAATGTGTGCCATGGTAGTTTGCCACACCTAACAACCCATCACCTAGGTATTAAGCCTAGCATGCATTAGCTATTATTCCTGATGCTCTCCCTTCCAGAATCCCAGACAGGTCCCAGTGTGTGTTGTTGCCCTCCCTGTGTCCATGTGTTCCCTCTGTTCAGCTCCCACTTATAACTGAGAACATGCGAAGTTTGGCTTTCTATTCCTGCATTAGACTGCTGAGATTGTCCCTGCAAAGGACATGATCTCATTCCTTTTCATGGCTGCTGGTATTCCATGGTTTATATGCACCACATTTTCTTTATCCAGTCTATCATTGATGGGCATTTGAGTTGATTTCATGTCTTTGCTATTGTAAATAGTGCTGCAATAAACATACACATGCATATATCTTCATAATCAAATAATATATACTTTGGGGGGTATATACACCCAAATAATGAGATTACTGAGTCAAATGGTATTTCTGGTTCTAGATCTTTGAGGAATTGCTATGCTGTATTCCACAATGGTTGACCTAGTTTACATCCCCCTCAACATTGTAAAAGCTTTCCTATTTTTCTTCAACCTTGCCAACACCTGTTGTTTCTTGACTTTTTCATAATTGCCATTATGATGGGCATGAGATGGTTTGCTGGGGTCCACTCCAGACCCTATTTGCCTGGGTCCCTCCTAACCCTGAAGGTATAACCAGTGGAGGCTGAAGATCAACAAATATGGCAGCGTGCTTCTTCCTCTGGGAGCTCTGTCCCAGAAGGGTGCCAACCTGATGCTGGACGGAAAAGCTCTTGTATGAGGTGTCTGGAGACCTCTGTTGGGAAGATCTCACCCAGTCAGGAGGAATGGGATCATGGACTCACTTAAATAAGCAGTCTGGCTGCTCCTTGGTGGGGCAGGTGTGTGGCACTGGGGGAATCCCCCTCACCCAGGCTGCCCCGACTCTCCAGAGCCGGCAGGCAGAAAAGACTAAGACATGGTGATCCACAGTACTGCTGCCACCCCTCCTCTCCAGGAGATCAGAGATCTGTCCATCAGTCCCTGGCTGGGCATGCTGAAAAATCCTTCAGGGAGGCCCGACCCAGTGAGAAAGAATGCATCAGGTTCCCACTTAAATAAGCAGTATTGCCACAAACTGTCACAGCTAGTGTGCTGTGCTGTGTGGAACTGCTTCTGGTCCAAAGTGCCCAGTCTCACTAGCATGACAGCACAGGAAAATGGTCAACTGGAGCCACAGTGATGATAGCCAGCATTCCCCCTAAGAACTCAGTCTTCGCAGGCAGTCACCAGCTTGCTGAGCTGGCCAATGGGGATTCCAAGTCAGCAGATTTTATCTTGTGGGTTTTGGTGGGAGTGGGGCCCACTGATAGAGGCTACTTGGCTTCCTGGCTTCAGCCCCTTCCCAAGGGAGTGGACGGATCTCCTGTGTCACTGGAGGTCCTGGAGCCAGAGTATGCAAAAACTTCTGTGTCTCAGTGCCTGCTTGAGCTTCTGCCCACTCAAGCAGCCACCATGAGTCTGCATACCTCAGCGATTGAGACCCAAGGCCCTGGTGGCATGGCTCTTGAGGGAACTCCTGTTCCATGGGTTGCAAAGACCCATTGGAAATGCATGGCTTTCAGGAAAGGGTAGCAAAATCCCTTATTGCCTCCTTTGTCTAGGGGAGGGAGCTCCCTTTGCCCAGGGTAGCTTCTGGTGGGCCCTCACTCCACCCTGCTTTTTCTTGCTCTCTGTTGGTGGGGGTGTTTCTCCAACTGCTTAGACAGTCCCAACTAGAGAAACTGACTACTTAAATTGAAGAAGGAGAACTCACTCTTTGTTTTCAATCTTCTCAGCTGGAGCCTCAAAACAAAGCTGTTTCTATTCAGTCATCTTGGCCGCTCCTTCCATGGCCATCTTGACTGCTCCCGCGAGGCACCTTAAAAACGGCTCACAAGTTACCCTTAAAATTTGATTTCTAGACTAAAGGAATTCAACTAACCACTGTAACTGATTGAATTTTTGTTAGACTACAGAAGCTAAATAGGAGAAAATTCCGTAATGAATCACAAGAACCCTGAGAGAGTTAATTCCATAAATATAAGATTTCAACACAGGGGAGAATAACATAATGCAAATATTATATATAATTCAATGTAGGCATAAAAAGTTTAGGACTCAAAAAAGGGAAGAAATGTCATTCAATTCAATTGAAGTTGAATTTTACTTGAATGATGTGGTTCATTTTATCTTGAAATACATACTATAACACAAGAAAGAAACCCATGAAAATCAATTTGGGAAAGAGCTTTTAAGAGGAGGTTTCATGTTTTTAAACAGTTATGGTTGATGGCATCTTTGGTTAAGGTAAAAACATTTTACTTCCTCTTGGTTATAACAAATTTCCTCATTCAATTTTAAATATATAATATATATTTTCTAGCATCTATTGAAATATGTAACAGGTTGTTATTTTTTAGTACTATTATAGACATCAGTTCATAAATTGATTTTACATCCACATGCAAATAGCCCAAGCTTCCCAAAATTGGGCATAAATATAATTGTACACTGAGCCAAACATAACTAACTTAGGTAAATAAAAGCATATATTAATAAAGAGGGCTAAAATCATGAATATTCATTTTAAACACAGATTTTTCTCTACACAAAATTTGTTATTTAAAAATAAATACATTAATAGTAAAACTGCCAATTTTTTCCTGCAGCAAAAGGCAAATTCAGATATAATCATTTGATATTGAGAATGATCTTTGACGTTACTAATGCCCTTGTCAAATGACATTTATATAAAATTCCCAAAGGAAGTTAAAATGCAAGATTTTTAAATATAGATTCAGAAATTTAGCAGTCGAATTTCATTCTTCTGCATATGGCTAGCCAGCTATCCCAACAGCATTTATTACATAGGCTGTCCTTTTTTCATTTATTATTTTGTCAACTTTGTAAAAGATCAGTTGGTTGTAGATGTGTGACTTTATTTATGAGTTTTCTATTCTGTTCCATTGGTCTTTGTGTCTGTTTCTGTACCAGTACCATATTCTTTTGGTATTAGCCTTATAGTGTAGTTTGAAGACAAGTAATGTGTTGCATCCGGCTCTGTTCATTTTACCTAGTATGGCTTTGACTATTCACAGACTTTTTTGGTTCCATATGAATTTAGAATTGCTTTTTTCATCATGTGAAACATGACATTGGTAATTTGATAGGAATATCATCAAATCTGTAGATGGCTTTGGGGAATAGGAAAATTTTATCTATATTGATTCTTCCAATTCATGAGCATGGAATGTTTTTCTATTTGTGTATGTCAACTATAATTTCTTACATTAGCTTTTTGTAATTCTTCGTGTAGAGACATTTCACCTCCCTAGTTAGATGTATTCCTAGGTATCTTTTCTTTAATGGCTATTGTAAATTGCATTGTGATTTTTATTTAGTTTTCTACTTGAAATGCTACTGATTTCTATACATTGATTTTGTATCCTGAGACTTAACTGAAGTCATCTATCAAGTCTGTGAGTCTTTTGGAGAGATCTTGAAGGTTTTCTAGGTATAAAAACATATTATAAGTGAGCAGAGATAATTTGACATCCTTTTTTTTCCAATTTGGGTGCCTTTTATCTCTTTCTCTTGTTTGATGGCTCTAAGACTTCCAATATTATGTTGAATAGGAATAGTGAGAGTGGATATCTTTATCTTATTACAGTTCTTAGGAAGAATGCTTCCAATGCTCTTCTATTGGGTATGAAGTTGGATGTGGGGTTGTCATAGTTTTTAATATTTTGAGATATGTGCCTATGATACATACTTTGTTGAGGGTTATTATAAAGAGATGTTGGATTTTCTTGAAAGCTTTTTCAGCATCTATTGAAATGTTCATACGGTTTCTGTTTTAATTCTGTTTGTGTGGTTAATTATATTTACAGATTTGCATATATTGAACAATCCTTATATCTTAAGAATAAAGCTTACTTTATTGTGATGAATTATATTTTTGATGTGCCTTTTAGATTAGGTTTGCAAGTATTTGGTTACACATTTTCCGTCTATGTTAATTAGAAATATCACAATTTCCATCTATGTTCATTAGAAATATTTAGTTTTCTTTGTTTGTGGTGTACTTGCTACTTTTGGTATTAGGATGATACTGGCTTTGTAGTATGAGACAAGGAAAAGTACCTCCTCCTCACTTTTTTGCATAGTGTGGGTATTTATTAATACTTTTGGTGGAAAAGCATTGGCAACAAAAGCCAAAATAGACAAATGGGACCTAATTAAACTCCAGAGCTTCTGTACAGCAAAAGAAACAATCATTAGAGTGAATTGGCAACAAACAGAATGGGAAAATATTTTTTGCAATCTACCCATCTGACAAAGGGCTAACACCCAGAATCTACAAATAACTAAAACAGATTTACAAGAAAAAAAAAACCAAACAAACTCATCCAAAAGTGGGCAAAGGATATAAACAGACACTTTTCAAAGAAGACATATATGAGGCCAACAAACACATGAAAAAATGTTCATCATCACTGATTATTAGAGAAATGCAAATCAAAACCACAGTGAGATACCTCCTCACGTCAGTTAGAATGGTGATCATTAAAACATCTGGAGACAACAGATGCCGGAGAGAATGTAGAGAAATAGGAATGGTTTTACACTGTTGGTGGGAGTGTAAACTAGTTCAACTATTGTGGAAGACAGTGTGGCGCTTACTCAAGGACCTAGAAATAAAAATTCCATTTGACCCAGCAATCCCATTACTGGGTATATATCCAAAGGATTATAAATCATTCTATTATAAAGACACATGCACACGAATGTTCATAGCAGCATGGTTTACAATAGCAAAGACCTGGAACCAACCCAAATGCCCCTCAATGATAGACTGGACAAGGAAAATGTGGCACATATACACCATGGAATACTATGCAGCCATAAAAAATGATGAGTTTGTGTCCGTTGTAGGGACATGGATGAATCTGGAAACCATCATTCTCAGCAAACTGACACAAGAACAGAAAATCAAACACCACATGTTCTCACTCATAGGCGGGTGTTGAACAATGAGAACACATGGAAATAGGGAGGGGAATATCACACACTGGGGTATGTTTGAGGGG
>CAUYQU010045114.1:0-17092 GCA_963574635.1 Cheracebus regulus | reverse complement strand
ATATAAAAAAAAAATCTAAAAAAAAATATTATATATTATTTTTATTTTAAAAAAAAAAAAAAAAAAAAAAAAAAACACTTTCTTCTTTAAATCTCTTATCTCTTTGATTCTGTGATGTAATTTCTCTCCCTTTAAATTATGTTTTACTTTCTTCTTGAGAATATTTAATGTTGTCTCTTCCTCTCCTCGATAAGTCATAAATGATCTGCTAAATTCTCTTTTGTTAATAGAGATTTCTTCAATAATTATGCTTCATTTAATTTCTTTGGCTTGCTTTACACTAAGACCCAAGATTGAACTGTATTCTAAACTGATGATCATTCCTAAGTTACTTATGGATTTAAATGGCTTTCATTTAAACTCAAAATATTCAACTTAAAATTTGGGGACTTCCAGATCAAATGGCAGACTGGGAAGACATGAGAAATAATACTGCAAGAATACATAGCAAACCCATACACTACATCTTTACATGCTGCACACACACATTCCAGTTATTATCAATATTATAAAATAGTAGATTTTTTAATAATACCTATTTGAGTTTGAAAGCAAAAAAAGAAAATCTACCCATGTCAGGAATGAATGAAGAAACTCCTTACCCAGTGCAACTGGAAGCTGAAGCTGTATAGCTCAAAGGTATAGCAGGATAGGAAATATGCTTCAAAGCCTAGAGTTTCAATGTATTGCTTAATGTAGTGAAAATTTGGTTCTCCATATAAAACCAAGAACCTGGGTAATCCCATTATATCTCTGAAAATCTTCATGCCTAGGGTCTCAGTACCAAAAGAAGTCTGAGACCAAAAAAAAAAAAGGAAATTATTGAGGAATATAGAGACAAAATGCAAAATCAGAAACCTGAGGCAACACCAGGTTCAAAGAGATTTTTTAAAAAGACAGCATACATCACATAATTGACTATCATTACAGAAAACAAAATTTATCAGATAAAATTTATAGGTTATCTCATAATAAAGGACATCATTAAAAAGGGGAGGACAAAAGTTACTAACCATGAGGAAAGCAATACAGGAATATGAACAGTGCATGAGAAGGAACTCTGGAAGCTCACACTGACTAATAGAATTTTCAGAGGAAAAGAATAGAGGGGGGTAAATGGAAGTAAATTTTAAAAAATGATAGCAGAGTTTTCCAGAATTAAAAAATACTTGGTTCTCATGAAGAAAAAGCACTAACATTTAAAATAGGATAAAACAATCTAAAATTCACTTTAATATAATACTCGAGGATGGTAACAAAAAATTAATTTTTTAATTAATAGGAAGAAATACAATATATTTTCAAATTTAATGTCATTCATGATCAAAATTCTACATAGTATTATTAAATACTATATAAAAGTAATAATTAGATTTGATTAATGGTTTAGCTCTCCATTTCTGGTGTCTATGATGGATTCACATCTTTACCCCACCATTTACCAATTGTGTAAACATGAGATTATCATTTAAACTTTCACAGACTTGGTTATATCAACGGTAAAAGGGGGATATTCATAGCATCTGCATAATAAAGATACTACACAAATACAATTATATGATACAAAATTAAATTATATAGCATCTATAACACAATATCGTGGATAAGACAGGGTCAGAAGAAGTATTAACAACTCATATTAAAATGAAATATTGAATTTTATCTATAAGAAATACAGTGTTTTTTTTTACTGACTAGTAACTTATGAATTACATATAAAGTATAGTATTTATAGTTGCTTTAAATTGGCTTTTTAATAATCAGTGTGGCTACGTAATGTAATAAGTATATAAATTAATCAAATTGGAACCTTTTGGGAGCAAAGGGAAGCTTTATTAATGATAATACCAGTTCAAGCTTAACATAATCCTGCACTTTCCAAAGTAAAGCAAGTTGTGTGATCATTCAATCCATAATGTAATTGGTTTTCGCTCATGAATTTTGCACAGCTAAATTGAATCATGTAATCACATAGAAATTGGTACCTCTGAAACAGCTGAGCATACCCCACTGGTACCATATACGAATCTTTCACCAAATTGAAGTCAATGAAGAGATAAAAATTTATATTCTTTTTGCATCTAAAATAGATAATGCTATGTCTGCATAATTCCAGTCTTGCTAAAATTACAGGATTCTTTAACTCAATGAAAAGACTTTCCACAAATGCATAGTGTATTATTTATCACTTAAGAACCATCCCAATATAGCAGACTCACTCATAGTTTAGTGTTAATTTGGAAGAAATATCAGATGCAGCAGAGAGTGAATTGAAAACTTCTAGAAAAAAAGTTACCATCTAATTGAAATTGAACCACTCAAAATCTTTTTCAATAGAAGTAATCACTGAGAATGAGCCTTTTTAAAAGATATCAAACTCCTCAAACTTGAAATGTTAAAAAAAAAAACCCTGATACTCTATGGAGATGAGTTTTTAAAGAAATTTTGGACAATAAATTAACTGCTACATGGATTCATTTTCTCACTATAAAGATATATCATTTATTTTCAAAATGAAAATAATTTAACAATTTCTAAATGAAACAAATTTAACAATGTATTTTTCTTCTTAAATAATACAAAGAAAGATTTGTAAACCTTGGCTAATCAATGAAGACAATTTACTAGATTAGTTATCCTAAAAATCAACTTTGGTTCTAGATACTATTTGATTTTTACTATAATCAAGTTAATTAAATTAATATATTGTTGCTTTTTGCTCTCTTAATAATTAGCAAAGCACAGTATTAGGGAATGCATTTTTTAAATTATTTTAATATCCATAAGTGCTCAATCATATAATAACTGAATCTGCAAATTTATTCAACAAATATGCAGTTATAAAACTAAAGGAAATTGCAATATGCTGCTTGCCTTTCTTCTACATTGAAGCAAACAAATTCATAACAATATGTGATTAATGAAATTACTTGTCCACAGAAGAGTGGGTCAGCATAACTCACAGGACACTAAAATTTCAGATGTATACATATGTATATGGAAGGACAATTGTTTTTCTCTATTGGAAAGTACTAATACTAAAATGTACTAAATGAATCAATCTATCAGCATGCCAAGCATCAAAATTTATATATTTGAACTTATAGAAGGAAGGTGGTGGACAAAGTGGGTCTTTTAGAAGAAAGACTAATACTGTGTGTTAATCTAATATTAGAGGGGCTAATGTGCTATCACTCTGAAAGTACCAGGTTTTGAGAATAAAGTCTCTTCATGTCCATTTAATGGCTGGTGAGTAGAAATTAATAGGGCAGAAGAGCCCCTTGTGAATCCTTCAATCAATGCAAACCATAGGATCGCTTGAAATTTATTTTGAAACTAAAATAAACATTACTTCCTGTATAACTAGTCAGCTGGCATTAATAGTTTTGGTTTTTCTTTATAATGGAATGTTCTTCCTTGATATTCAATGTTAGGGGCATAGTAAGAGGTTGCTCAGACCATTTACAGTTAGGATCTCATTTGAAATTCCTATACTTAATAAGGGAATTCAAAAATTAAGGAGTGAGATGGAAGAAAGAAAATGCTGGGAAGGACAATCTTAATGCAACAGTAACTGGGCACAAGCTTATCAAATTCATTTTGTATTCTTTCTGGACACAACTAGAGTGTAATTCACACCCTCCTCTGCAATTAAATGTAGCTAAAGGCTAAGTTCTAATCAAGGGAATGTGAGTGGAAGTAATGGATATTATTTATGTAGAGTACTCCATGCCCTTTACATTTCCAGCAGCTTTATGCAGGTGAGCAGAGTGACCTTGTATCCATGTATTGAAAATGGCATAACCACAAGATAAAAAATGACTCAGTTCTGGGTCATGACTTGAAAGAGAGCCACACACCAAGTAAGAACACTCATTTTATACCTCACAAGAATAACAAATTAACTCCCGCTATGATGTACAAACCGTTGTGTACATTCAGGTTTGTTTTGTATTGCAGCAAGTGCCCCCAACTTAAACAAAGATTGTTTATAGAAGCTGAGTGCTTCAACCGATTTTTCTTAGTTCTTCCTCCTCTTTGAAAATAGGTTATTGGATCTGACCATTAGGTAGTCGTGCATGGACTGTAAGAAAGCAAATTTAACAAAGTATTTAAAATGAATCATAAAAGAGTGTTGAAGAATTGAAGGTTGGTGTCAAGTGGTTGGGGAGCTTTCTTCCAAAGCATTCTGTAGCGTAGAAATATAACTAAGAACTTAAGCAGACAACAAGGCAAAAATAAAAACTTTATCTTTGCTTTTAAGATTCAAAAATGGCTTGAAAGTATTTGTAGACTATGGCTATGGAAATAGACAAATATATAAAGTAAATGCACATGGGAAAGAAGGACAAAACTGTTGAAACAATGAGTTGGATGATGAAAAAAATTGGTGGATTTGAGATAATTAGTAACAGTGTCAAATATGGAAAAGACAAAGGAATTAAATGTGAGTAGATATATACACACTTATGTACATACAAATATATATATTCACACCTACATATAATGTAGGAAGTGACATGCTGTGGATTATATTCTTGGAGATATGTGAAGAATAGACAATAAAACTATAGAAGAAATAGAATAGAAAAATCTCATTATATTTGATGACCTAAGCAATATCATGAAATATAATTTTGCAATAGACATTTCCTGGTTAAAAATAAAAGTAGCTTCTAAGTTATCAAGATTTGGTTTTAAAAAAAAAACACATTCTAGAATATATGATTAGTCTTCTGCCAAAGAATATACACATTATATCATCAGAGAAGCAAACTGCAGTCAAAAATGGCAGATTATAGAGTTTAGAATTTATGTCAAATTCACCTCTGTATTCTAACTCTAAAAACTCATCATGTAAATATGAATTGTACTATATCTCTAAGGTAAACAAAATAATTCCAATTTATTTTTCTATGTAAACAAGATTTTAATTGTGTATTAAAATGTGTAACTTTGTGATTCAATAGTCTATGAAAATGTCAATTATTTTAGAACAAGCTTAAGAAATTTAAAATTGCCTCAAGGACTTTAAAATTGTAAACATATTCTAGGAAACCCACTTGAAAATCCTTCATTTAAAATTGTTCATGTCTTTAAGATCCAGACTAATTCACCTAAACCTAAAATTGAATGGATAGCTTTCAAGAATTAGATGAAATACTTTAATGCTTAAACCATAACCTAAAGGCAAATATTTTCATTAAAATATTCACAAACACACAATATACATTTTGTTGTTTCCTATTTTTTTCTACATAATTTTTTGGGAAATTGGGCTTTTCTTACACAAAACCTCTATTATCATGCCACTAATCATTATGTATGCCCTCAGCAAAATATTCATGTAGTTAATTTTTCTTAGAATTTTTCACTCACTTTCTGAACCTCTCAAAATAATCTAGAAACTCGGTTACCATTAGAGTATAAAATACATATATGGAACAACATATAGAATTTTTCATGCAGATTGCTTTATCACACAAATACTTTTTCTCTTACAAAGAAAGTGTAATTCCTTTCAACTTATTTTTGTCTAACTTCAGGGACATAGGAAATTTTTCCTCAGCTATCTCTGAGGCATATAGCCTTCTTATTCATCTACATATAAAATGTGGTTATAACGATATTAAATAAAAATTCCAATTTCTTAGATATGAATAAGGTTTTTTAGTGCCTGGATTTTTATTCGGCTATGGCTGCATATTGGAAAACGGTTTAAAAGGGAACACATTTTGAATGCATATATGAATCCGAGCAGCAGTATCTCAGAAAGGAATGTTTTTCCCTAGAGAAATATGTTAGGAATATGCTTCTTCCAAATTGTTCTCTTTGATTATATAGAGTTTTTCTCTCCAAAATATTGGTTTTCTCTTATCTAACCAATAGAATAGTCTGCCTTTTCTCTCAAATGAACGGTATGGAGATGTGAAAAAGGAATGTGAAAAATGAGAAATAATATGTGGTACATTTATATCAGAAAGCAACCCAGGAAATGCCTTAGCGATTGTGCAAAACACGCATTACAAACAAAGCCTCATAACACTCTATTAATTGCAATAAAAGCAGTTGCTCTCTATCCCTTACAGTGAAGAGACTATTAAAAGATAGCCTAAATAGTTGAATAGGAATACTTTCCAAGCTAATATGTCATAGGGGAAAAAGCAAAGGATTCTTAATGGTTTCACACAGAACTCTGTGAATCTGGCTACCACATTATCCTGTTTAGCATAGACAAGGCAGATGGGAAAACTTCTTTATAAAAATCTTACATCACTGTGACTATTTTCTGCTCTTTTTGCACATTTTATACATATAAACTATTATGTAAATTTAACATTGGCAACCCTATCTATTATCATAATACAGGCAAAGTTTATTATGAACAGTTGCTAGGTTTTAGAATAAGCAGACATAAATCCGGTTTCTTTGATACTTGATAATTATATAACTTATCTTCAGTTTCTTCATTGATAAGTTGCAGTATTCATGTAAATAAGATCTAAATGAAAAGTTTAACTTGATAAAATATGTTAGTTGCAGATATTTTCAAAGATCCTACATATTAGACAATTTACTCCGATTGCTTTGCTTGATGGTGAATTAAGAAATTACTTATAATATTGTGTGTTTATATTTTAATGACAAGAACCTTTAAAAAGGTAAGAACTTCTTGTACTGTAACTTAATTTACATTAATTCTAATTTATTTTCTTAATGAGCTAAGCAGATGGCTAGAAAACGCATATGTCCGTGTATATGAAAATGTTTTCCTTTACCAAAGACCTCTACTAATTTTATTTAATGATTTCCAGGCAGATTTTCAAAATGCATTCTAAAACTTCAAACACATTTTCTATTTATTTCCTCAAACATTAATTAATCTAACATTCATTAGAGCCACTAATGGGAGTGATTGTTTCCTTCTTTCCATTTACTCCATTGAATGTCTGGTGTACTTAAATCAACATCTATTCCTAAAAGGGAAGACAGACATAAAGACATTTATTGGATAGTCTAGTCCCAGAAGAATTTGACAACAATATTCAATGATGTGTCCTACGTGTTTTGCTTGGTTTTGTTTCATTGTCTGTCTTTTCTATTCTTCTTAGCTGTCAGTATCCACATGTAGCACACCCCTGTGGATACAGCAACATCCAGTATTTAGACAACTGTTTAAGCAGGATGGTAAAGGCAGCCTTATACACCAACCTGTGGTTTATGATTTAAGTATATAAGTACAATTTAAATTAAGTATTTAAGTACAATTTAAGAACATTCTCAGGAACCAAGAGCTAGGAAGTCAGCTAGGAGTCCAAAGCCCTTGGGTGGCTGCCAAAACCGACCTCCCTGCCACTCCGTGGACTCGTCTCCAGTCGTATCCACTATGCGTTTTGTTCAAAGTGAGCTCAGCTCTCTTTACCACATCACTCATCTTGTGAATTACAATGTTATCCAGCTTCCTTGCCCTATTGACAATCTGGTTATTCTGCCCGGTAGTCTAATCACTTTCCAGATAGAGGATTAATCTACCCATGGCTACTTCCCATTAGTCTTCCTCCCTCGGTGTTTCTGTTTTGTCTTAAAATCCCCACTTTGGCCTCTGGACCTGTTTTTGACAAATAAGTCTATCTGAAATCACTTTCTCTCCATATGTGGCTTCAAGTGATGACCAACTGCATTTGCCTCTGCTCTTCACTGCCTCATTTTAGGTTATCCATCCCAATTCTAAGGACACCTCTTTGTATTCTTTGCCTTAGATGTTCTGTTTCATCGGTCATGCCTGTACTGCTGCTGCCGGCTTTTTATCTCCTGATTTTCTAATGCTGCTAATGATCCACCATAGCTGAGCCACCTTCTTTTGCTTCAGCTCTAAGAAAAATTCTATCTAATTTGCAGTATGTATTTGCATTTATCTTGATTTATGTTTACATTGCAATTGAGTCTTTACTTAACATTCTAAATTATTTTCCTGAAGAATGTACATCAGAATAAAATACATAGCTCTAAAAAGTAGTAACCCAGTCTCCTATATTTATAAGAAAGCTAATACTGTCTTTAACAGGGCTAGATTCATGGGCATGCAACCTGGGCCGTCACATGAGGCCTCATGCTGAGGAAGGTTCCATTCTTGGTTTATTCTCTGCTGTCATCATCTTGACATTCTTAATAATTTCATCTGTTAACTTGTGTTTTGAAGTGAATTACAGTGAGACAACTGAGCCTGTGCAGGAGCGGAGAGGTTTGTTTACAATGTGTGTGTCTGCTGTTTCTTGCCACCCTATTCACGTAGAGTATCCAAGGTACCTACAGCACAAAATTCCAGTGAAGCCAAGATGGATGGGAGTTTAGTGATACTCAAAGGGAGAATGAGATATGCTTGTTTTGTCTACAGCTGAGTAAGCAGAGGCCTTAACAATCCAGAGAGGCCGAACTTTCCATCAGAATGAGAATTTGCTTCAAATGTAGAAAAGCAATGACATTCTGAAAAGCATGAATGATAAAGGAAGTTTTTTTACATTTTTTCTTATTTCTATTACTTCTCTGTATTAGCCGACCCCTTATGTTGAAAATGACGACATAGAAGGAAAGGAAAAGATAGGGCAACCCCACAGCTCCTTTTTCTTTCAGTCCTTCCTTACTTATCAGTAAGCTAAAATTTTAGTAAAATGTATGTATCAAGTGAAAAGCAAAAGTAAAACAAAACAGGTTAGTTAGATGTTCCACTATTGGGTGGCACTTTCACTGTTCTGCTAAGAAAGAAATACACAAATATATTTCATGTACAAACTCTTGAGAATATAAATTGTGTAATTTCAGTAATTCTTTACTCCAGTTAAATGGTTTAATATTTGCATTTGAAATTGGCATTGCACACTATAATGGTAAAATTCCTGCTGATAATGTGTGTAGATTTTTAATTTAGAAATTAAATAGAAAATTAAAATGCCAATGCAGGTTTTGAGAGAGAGAGAGAGAGAGGGTGGGATTACATGTCATGACACATTTTCCTGCCTTTAAAACAAGGAGCCCTGAACTTTCATTTTATACTCCAACCCTCAAATTATATAGCCAGCCTTAATCTTTAATAGCATATTTGAATGGGCTACTCAGACTGTAGCTGATTAACCTTCTTTCATTTTTAATGGTCACAATGCATTGATTAAAAGAGAAAGTTGACTTTGTTTCTTCTCTTGGGATGGCTATAGTTGACAAAAACATACCTTTTGGCTTCTGTTCTATCTTTTATTTTTATTTCTCCCTCGGTAAAGTACTATATAAAAACTTAGCAGTGTTTCTCCTTGATCAATGAGATGTCTCCCTTATCCAACAACAGCTTCTGTATCAGACTCTACCCCAGGGACTTGAGCATATTGATGCTTCTATTCTGCTATTTTTCTTCATTTAGTTTCTCATCCTTAGAGAGCACAAGAGGATAAATAGATTGTTTACCCAGGTATGGTATTAGTGTTGTTACACACACAACATGCTGACTCTCTGTACCCTTGTGATAAAATTAAAAATATCCTAGCGTATGTTTTTCTGCTGTTTCTCTCCAAAGTGCTTTATTGTTGCCTTTCCTCTAACTGTATGAAAAACCTCACAGACATCCCAATTTTGTACACCTAATCAGAGTACAAATTGGGATCTAGAATGGACTCCTTACGCGGTGGCCTCCATTTCACCTTTCTGATCCTGATCTTGGCAAGGCCCACCACAGAGAATAAGTCAAGCCATAGAAATACAATTTTTAAAATAAAATTAATTTGCCCTAATATTCACCAGTTTAATTTCAGCATTTGCAATGACAGTAACTAGTTTTTTTGCAAAGTTTTTTAAAAGATATATCATGTGCTAGGCATGGTGACTCATGCCTGTAATCCCAGCACTTTGGGAGGCAGAGGCGGGCTGATCACTTGAGGTCAGGAGTTTGAGACCAGCCTGACCAACAGGTAGAAATCCCATCTCTCTAAAAATACAAAATTAGCTGGGTGTGGTGGTGCATGTCTGTAATCCCAGCTACTCAGGCAGCTGAAGCAGAATTGCTTGAACCCCGGGAGGTAGAGGTTGCAGTGAGCTGAGACGGCACCATTGCACTCCAGCCTGGGCAACAAGAGCAAAACTCCATCTAAAAAAAGAGAGAGAGAGAGAGAGAGATATCATGTGCTCTTTGTAGGTTATCTGTTTTTGCATTTATGTGAAAGCAACATTTATAACATCTGTTTAAAAATCAGCTTAACATGTATATTTATGAATAAGTAAAATTAGAAAGAAAAGAATATTTAATGGAAAATAAAATGTCTACACTATGGCTTACTTATTACCTTAAAAATAAAATTAGTATATGAAAGTTATATATTCCTCAACTGTATTAAATTTTAGAGTGACCTCTAGAGTATTCAGCAGATAATACAGTTAGCCCCAAAGAAGCAGTGAAATAAGCTTCTGGAATGATTTTAAATTTAAAAAGTAAATCAACATATTATTGCATAAAGCAAATTCTGTGGTATTTCTTCAGAATGTATGAACTATTTGGAAAATTATTTAAACAGTCAAATTTTCCATTGTAATGCAAAAGACAATATTAAGTGATGGGATGTAAGCTGCAGATTCTAGATAGTTGAAATCTAAGCACCAGCTCTTTCCTGCTGTGCAAATTAAGTATTTAATTATCTGTGCCTCAGCTTTCTCATCAGAAAATGAAGATACTAGAACTGACTTTATACATATGTTACAATAATTACCTAAGTTGATGTTTGTTTAAGGCTTAGAGCAATTATGAACATATAGTCATTGCTACCTATGTTTGTGTATATAAAATTTAAGATTAATATACCTTCATGGTGTTGACACTTTATGATGCCTAAATATACAACCATAAATATGTCAACCAAAATGACTCCAAAACTGGCAAGCTTTCAATGGCATTCAGTACTATGTCTGGTGATGTCAAAATTTTATATTTGTAAACATATTACAAATATATGAAATATTATATTGGCTTGCTTTTTAAATTCCAAAACATTCCACTTTATTTCATGCGTTCTTTTTTTTTTTTTTTAAGACGGGGTTTCACCATGTTGGTCAGGCTAGTCTTGAACTCCCAACCTCAGATGATTCACCCGCCTTGACCTCCAAAGTGCTTGGATTACAGACGTGAGCCATCACACCCAGCCTATTTCATGCATTCTTTAGGGTGAACTGCACTGAAGGTATTGCACTGAAAAGTGCTCTAAAGAATTTTAGCTCATATCTAAATGTACAGTTTAGGTTGCAACATATGTGTACTAAATATGCTTTCTTAGATCAACAGAAACATTAAATTCAAGCATAATTCAATTGTCAATATATGTGATACAGAGGATTATAACGCCAAAGAGGCCTATGGAAATCTTAACTGAGCCACAATAGTCATATGACTGACAAATTACAAGTAATTATATTAAAATATAAACAGTCAAATCTTGACATAGCTAAATTTTTTTGCCTAATTTTTTCTCATTTCTAAATCATTTAAGATTTAGCATATCAAGTATTGACTCAGTCAATATAACACTCATATACTCATTTCAACAGAAAAAAAACATCACTGAAGATACTAATTTCAGGGTTTTCAGTACCTCTTCAATCCTCTGTCAAATTTAGCAGTGCTGAAATAATATTTTTTCACCTCCATACCAAAAGCTAAAAGTGAATAGGATTAAGATAACCAGCAAAAAGCAAGAACAGATTAAATGAAATTAAATCTGGTTATTTTTCTTACATTTGCCATGTCTGAATTCACGGTAAATCAGAGCTCTTTATATCCAAGACAGTGGCAATAGCTTTCTGGCAATGGCTGAAGAGAAACTAATCCATTCTAAAAATTAAGATAAATGGAATATTCTGGAGATGATTACCAAAGCTACGTTAAACCATCTGATTGCTTTTGTTTTTATTTGTTTTCATTTTTATGCACTACTATCTAAATCTACAGTCAAAATGAATGGATCCATTTTAGAATGAATGACTTGTATTACTGGGTGGTATTATTAATATTAATTAAAAATATATAATTTTGAAATTACTAGTAGAGAAATCAGAGGGGGGTTTAATGGAATTTCCTCCACTCCTAAAATTCTAATAAATAAACTTTTACTGGGCATTTTGAACTCCAGCTATTCTGGATAATTTTTGAAACCTGATATACAGACCATTTCATGCATTCATTCTTTTACTTAAATTATTATAGAACATTTTATATTCAAAATCCAAATTAAAGCTTAATTCAGATTATTTCTCTTGTCTAAAATCATCACTTATCTATTACCCCAAATGAAGCATCACTAAGTTATATAGCCTCTTCGATTTTCAACTTTTAAACAAGTATTTTTGTCTCATGTAAGAGCTTTCCCATCATAGATATCAGAACCTATTCTTCATTCTTTGAAGTTACAGAAGAAAATACAAATCTCCTAAATATATTCTAACCTTTTCCTCAAATACTTGCATTTCTTTAAATCTAGGTTTTAATACTTGTTTCAGTTGAGATATAATTTTAATTGTTCTCTTAATGAGTTATCAGTTGTCCTGATTTTGCTTATCAATCACTTCATCATATCTCTTAATCTGGAAGTCACTCATTATATATTAAATGTTAATTTACTAGTGTTCATGAGTTTTCATAAGTTGCACAACTCGATTTTTCTGTTAGTTCTGATATTATATTATTTTCATTACCATTATTTTAAAACATTTTAATAGCTGGGAAGACCAAGCCTTACTTCTCCATCTTCCTACCCTTGCATTTTCTTTCCTCTAAACTATATCTGGCCCTGACTTGTAGAATTACACTCCTATCTATGAATGTAAGATATATTCAAGTCTTCAAAACATGGCTTCTGATTCTGTTCATCTATGACTGCTTTTACTCCTTTAGTAGTGTTTTAAAATTTTTCCCATATCTTATTAGACATATGAGTAGGCATTCTATAATTTTTCCACAATTGTTTTGGGATCTCTATTATATTTTCTAACTGGATAATCTTTTTGTATAGGGATACGATTGATTTTGCTCTTGTTTCTGGCCACTCTGCTGAACTATCTTGTCACATTGTTAGTTAATCTTATTGAGTTTTCTATGAATGAAGAGAAGCACAGCATATGAATGAAATGAGAATGTTAAGTCTCTCCAGTGTTTGTACTTCACATATCTTTTCTTTTTCATCTTCTATATTGGTAAAAATTATGACTTTTTTCCTATCCCTTACTTTAACTGGAATGATTCTAATATTTGACTATTAAATATATAATTTGATGTAAATTTCTGCTAAATACCTTTTCTCACAATTGAGGCGCTTCTTTCACAGTTCTTCTTTCTTAAAGTCCTTGCTATTGATGCATGTTTGGATTTGTTAATACTTTGGAATATCTATGGAGCTTACCACATATTCATTTTTTTAATAAATGTAGTGGATTATGTGGAAAACACTTTTTAATGTTGATTAATCTTACATTTCCAGATCAAATCATACCTCTAGACAGGGTCCTCTTTTAGAGAATATCTGAGGTGAATTTGAGGACATTTTATTTGGGAATATTGTATCTATGTACATAATTTGTACGTTTATCTTTTGTTATATTTTTAGTGCTTTGATTTGAGTTATTCTAGCTTGTACTTATCCTGGTCTATATTCTAGATTATACCCAAAAGAATATAAACTTTTCTATTATAAACAAATATGCATGCATATGTTCAATGCAGCACTATTCACAATAACAAGACATAGAATCAACCTAAATGCCCATAGTGATAGACTGGATAAGGAAAATGGGGTATATATACATTATGGAATACTAGGTAGCCATAAAAAAAGAACAAAACCACATCCTTTGCCAGGACATGGAGACAGCTGGAGGCATTTGTCCTTCGCAAACTAATGCAGAAACAGAAAACCAAATACAGCAAGTTCTCACTTATAAGTGAGAGTTAAATGATGAGAACACATGGCCACATAAAGGAAAGCAACATACAATGGGGCCTATTGGAAGGTGTAGGATGGCAGGAGGGACAGGATCAGGAAAAATAAATAATGGGTACTAAGTTTAACACCTGGATGATAAAATCATCTGCAAAACAGACCCCTATGACACAAGTTTACCTATGTAACAGAGCTTCATCTGAACTTAAAAGTAAGAATAAAACATAAAAGCAGCAAGATCAGTTTTTAAAAAAGAAAAATAGTTGATAAATGTTTCAATTTTTCCATGTTTTGAAATAGTTTTACACAGTGAAATACTTTTATTTGAAAGTAATCTAAACATTTATATGTTTATAAGCCTTATTTTTTCCAAATATTAGTTTTTTGGAAATTGGAAAATTGGAAAAATATTTAATTTTTTCCAAATTATTAGTTTATAACTATTATTCACTTCTGAAAAGGCTGGATTGTATATTTTCTCATAAAAGTATTTTTGTATTATTTAATTCAAAATTTGTACAAATGAGAAACCTGAATTTTAAGTACTATTTGGTTTTTTGCTTTAGTAATTTCATTGAAATGTAGTATACTTTCTCTTTACTTCTCTTTCTCAATAATATTTGTCAAAAAATTTTTCTGTGCTCTGGACTCAGGATGGTCCAGCTCAGTGAGGGGAAGGGCGTCCTCTTCCTTCCTTGCTGTGTGAACCAAGGCAGTTCACACAGCACCTGGGCAGGGCCTACAGCAGCTCAGCAATGCCTCTGCTGGCAGATTGTGACTAGACTACTCTGTGCAGGGCAGGTCATTTATGAAAAAAGGCAGCAGCATGACAGGAACTTATAAATAAAGCCAACCTTCCTCAGACAGAGCATGTGAGAAAAGGGGTGGTTATGAGTTCAGTTGCAGCAGACTTAAAGGTACCTGACCAGCAGCTCTGCATGGAACAACAGACCTCCCACCTCAGCACTTGAGCTCCTATAAGGGACAGACTATCTACTCAAGCAACTTCCCAACTCCATATACCCAAAGAGACACCTCATAAAGGAGACCTCAGGCTGAGATCTGGCGGGTACCCTTCTGGGACAAGGATAACAGAGGAAGAAATCATTGGCAACACTTGCTGTGCTGCAGCCTCCGTGGGTGATCCCCAGAGACCACATCTGAAAGTCACCAACTACAAAGACCACAGGTAGATAAAGCCACTAAGATGGGAAGAAACCAGTGCAAAAAGGATGACAACACCAATAACAAGAATGCCTCTCCTCCTCCAAGGGATCACAACTCCTCACCAGCAAGGGATCAAAGATGGATGGAGAATTAATCTGATGAATTGACAGAAACAGGCTTCAGAAAGTGGGTAATAACAAACTTCTCAGAACTAAAAGAACATGTGCTAACCCAATGCAAAGAAACTGAGAACCTAGAAAAAAGATTAGACGAGATGCTAACTAGAATAAACAGCTTAGAGAAGAATATAAAAGACTTGATGGAGCTGAAAAACACAGCATGACAACTTCACGAAGCATACACAAATTTCAAGCCAAATCGACCAAGCAGAAGAAAGGATATCAGAGATTGAAAATTAACTCAATGAAATAAAATGAGAAGGCAAGAATAAAGAAAAAAGGGTGAAAAGAAATGAAAAAGCTTCAAGAAAATGGGATTAAATGAAAAGACCTAATCTATTTTTGATAGGTGCACCTGAATGTGACAGAGAGAATGAATCCAAGCTGGAAAACATGCTTCAGGATATTATCCAGGAGAACTTCCCCAACATTCAAGGCAGGCCAACATTCAAGTCCAGGAAATACAGAGAACACCACAAAGATATTCCTTAAGAAGAGCAACCCCAAAGCATATAATCATCAGATTCACCAGGGTTGAAATGAAGGAGAAAATGCTAACGGCAGCCAGAGAGAAAGACCGGGTTACCCACAAAGTGAAGCCCATCAGACTCACAGTGGATCTCTCAGCAGAAACCCTACAAACCAGAAGAGAGTGCGGGCTGATATTCAACATCCTTAAAGAAAAGAACTTGCAACCTAGAATTTCATATCCAGCCAAACCAAGTATCATAAGTGAAGGAGAAAGAAAGTGCTTTATGGCTACGCCTATGTCCTGAATGGTTTTGCCTAGATTTTCTTCTAGGGTTTTTATGGTGTTAGGTCTTATGTTTAAGTCTTTAATCCATCTGGAGTTAATTTTAGTGTAAGGTGTCAGGAAGGGGTCCAGATTCTGTTTTCTGCACATGGCTAGCCAGTTTTCCCAACACCAGTTATTAAACAGGGACTCCTTTCCCCATTGTTTGTTTTTCTCAGGTTTGTCAAAGATCGGATGGTTGTAGATATGTTGTGTTGCCTCTGAGGCCTCTGTTCTGTTCCAATGGTCTATATCCCTGTTTTGGTACCAGTACCATGCTGTTTTGATTACTGTAGCCTTGTAGTATAGTTTGAAGTCTGGTAGTGTGATGCCTCCCGCTTTGTTTTTTTTGCTTAGAATTGACTTGGCTATGTGGGCTCTCTTTTAGTTCCATATGAAGTTTAAGGTGGTTTTTTCCAGTTCTGTGAAGAAGGTCATTGGTAGCTTGATGGGGATAGCATTGAATCTGTAAATCACTTTGGGCAATATGGCCATTTTCACGATATTGATTCTTTCTAACCATGAACATGGAATGTTTCTCCATCTGTTTGTGTCCTCTCTTTCATTGAGCAGTGGCTTGTAGTTCTCCTTGAAGAGGTCCTTTACGTTCCTTGTTAGTTGTATTCTTAAGTATTGTATTCTCTTTGTTGCAATTGTGAATGGCAGTTTGTTCTTGATTTGGCTCTCTTTAAGTCTGTTATTGGTGTATAGGAATGATTGTGATTTTCACACATTGATTTTGTATCCTGAGACTTTGCTGAAGTTGCTTATCAGTTTCAGGAGATTTTAGGCTGAGACGATGGGGTATTCTAGATATACAATCATGTTGTCTGCAAATAGAGACAATTTTACTTCCTCCTTTCCTATTTGAATACCCTTTATTTCTTTTTCTTGCCTGATTGCTCTGGCTAGAACTTCCAGTACTATATTGAATAGGAGTGGTGAGAGAGGGTATCCTTGTCTAGTGCCGGATTTCAAAGGGAATGCTTCCA
>CAUYQU010045112.1:0-10240 GCA_963574635.1 Cheracebus regulus | reverse complement strand
TGGCTCCTCTGCCGGGAATCTCCCGGTCTGTGGGCAACAAAAATTCGTCGGAAAGTGCGGCGTTCACTCGTTCTCTGCGCTTTCACTGGGAGCTACATTCCTGGGCTGTTGCTAATCGGCCATCTTGGATCTCTCTCCTTTCTTTTTTTTTTTGAGGTGGAGTCTCTCTCTGTCACCCAGACTGGAGTGCAGTGGTGTGATCTCAGCTCACTGCAACCTCTGTCTCCCAGGTTCAAGTGATTCTATTGTCTCAGCCTCCTGAGTACCTGGGATTACAGGCACCTGCCACCATGACTGGCTAATTTTTGTATTTTTAGTAGAGATGGGGTTTTGCCATGTTGACCAGGCTGGTCTCAAACTCCTGACCTCAGGTGATCTGCCTGCCTTGGCCTCCCAAAGTGCTGGGATTACAGGCATGAGCCACTGCGCCCGGCTCAACAATTTCTCTATATTGTTTGCACAGTTGATTATTATTTGTTTCTCTTTGCTAAGGTGTGAGAGCTTAAGGCATAAGCTCCATTAGGGTCTTTACACTTTTCCACATCATCATCCAAAACAGGAGTCATCCAAAAGTAATGTTTTCTTGGGGAATACATTATTTAATGTTTGCAGAGGCTTGCCCTTCTAATTATGTATTATTTAAGCTAATATTAAATTTATCAAAAGTTTTTTTTTGAGACAATTTTGCTCTTGTTGCCCAGGCTGGAGTGCAATGGTGCGATCTTGGTTCACTGCAACTTCTGCCTCCCGGGTTCAAGCGATTCTCTTGCCTCAGCCGCTGAGTAGCTGGGATTACAGGCATGCACCACCACGCCTGGCAAATTTTGTATTTTTAGTAGAGATGGGGGTTTATCCATGTTGGTCAGGCTGGTCTCGAATTCCCGACCTCAGGTGATCCATCTGCCTCGGCCTCCCAAAGTGCTGGGATTACAGGTGTGAGCCACCACACCCAGCTCATTTATCACAAGTTTTGTTTGCATAAGCACTGCTCACCATGTAGGGTGTAATCTTTTGTTCACCAATGTACACTCAGTACTTAGCATAGTGCCAAGAACACAGAAGGTGTTTGAAATATACAATATTAGTCAAGTGAGGAA
Organism: Cheracebus regulus; assembly: GCA_963574635.1. Classification (NCBI taxonomy): domain Eukaryota; kingdom Metazoa; phylum Chordata; class Mammalia; order Primates; family Pitheciidae; genus Cheracebus; species Cheracebus regulus. Next base: position 9,143 of record CAUYQU010045112.1, on the reverse strand, counting down.
TGAATGTATTGTCGCAGGAAGCAGCTGTTAAAATTCAGGCTTTCATAATGACTTGTGTGTGTTAGCAGACCTGCTTGGAGTGGGCTCCACGCAGAACTGAGCTCATGTGTGTGTGTTCACATGCACATAGGCACACCCATCCCCCCACCTCACTTCTCTGTCACCATGATTTGCCACATAAGTAAAAGTAACACATGCCAACACGTAATTGCAATGTCATATTAATTATATGGGAGCCAAAACAAAATTACTAACTCCTACTTCTTCTTGGAATACTAATAACACTAATACCAATATCATGATGGAAGATTATCTTGGAAGCAATTTTTCTTTTGTTCTGCTACCTACACATGTAGCTGTTTCTTGCTTCTTCAATCTCTATGTAAATCATAATCAGGAAGAAATATCCTGGAGCGTGGTTATATGCTTTCCTTTTCAAAGAGAACCATCCTGCACAAAATCCATTTTAGGAAAGAGTAGAAGTTTTAAATCTTAATAGAAGGGGTTGATTTTAGTTCTCTCTTCCAAAAGCCTAGAAATAAGGCTTGTTGGGGTGGGAGGCAATAGTGCCTCAAGAGAGCCTCAGGGCCAGGAGTTTCGCCTTATGATTAGACTTGGGAGGGACGGAGGATGTACAATGTATGTGGGATTTTTTTATTTTAACCTCGTATCTCTTTCTTTTTTGGGTACAGCATCTTTTTTCTCTAGGGCTTCCCTGTCTAGGTGCTTTTACTGAGATGTCTATCACAAGATGCAGGGATGATCATGTGACCTGTGCCTGCCTGGCTTGTCACCAAGCCCCATCTCCCTGACCAGTGATTGGCCCAGGAATGTGAACTCTCTCTGCCAGTTCAATCCTTCTTCCATGAGATATTTTATGAAAAATAGAAATGCTGGGGGAGATTCCTTCCTTTTTCCTCTGGGTTCACTTAGCTGTGATGGTGTAAGCCTGGAGTCAGCTTTGGCTAAGTGTGGCTGAACCACCCCTGTCTCACCTCTCTGCAATGTGAAGAGGACACCAGTCTCCTGTAGGAGAAAATTAGGTTAATTGTTGAGAGAGAAACACTGTCATAGGCTGGAAGTGGGCTGTGAGAAAGAAAGAGAGAGAGAGAGAGAGAGGTCCATCTGATATGATATGGCTATGTCCCCACCCAAATCTTGATTTGAATTGTATCTCCCCAGGGGGAGGTAATTGAATCATGGGGGACCGATCTTTCCCATGCTATTCTAGTGATAGTGAATAAGTCTGATGATATCTGATGGGTTTATCAGGGGTTCCGCTTTTGCTTCTTCCTTATTTTCTGTTGATGCCATCATGTAAGAAGTGTGTTTCGCCTCCCACCATGATTCTGAGGCCTCCCCAGTCATGTGGAACTGTAAGTCTAATTAAACCTCTTTTTCTTCCCAGTCCCGGGTATGTCTTTATCAGCAGCGTGAAAGCAGACGAATACGCCATCTGATGACATCTTAGAGTCTTTGTGAATTTATACCTGCTTTGGTGGGAGAGCATTTACACATTAAGAAGGAGCCCATAGAAAGCACAGTTATCTTCTTTGTCACCTGTTGTCTGAGTACCCACCACATGGCACTTGTGACCAGGGATAGAGGGGCGATCTGGTCCCTGAACTCATGGAGCTCACAGATTTCACGATGCAACTGCTTCATGTTTTTGCAAGTCCAGAGTGAGTGAAGAAAGGAGTGGAGGGCAGTGAGGGGAGGAGGGGGAAGACTCTTTCAAAGGAGATTCTTTGAGGAGTCCTTGGGAGGTATAATGAAAATCTTCCTTGCACTGAGTTTATGTAGGAATGAAGGGACTAACAGTCCATTACGAAGCCTTTGGTGAAAGGAGGTGGTCCAGGTCTATCCATATGCAATCATCTTACATTTCCCCAGTCTGTAAGGAAGAGCCACTGTCACTTTCTTCCGCTAAGAGGTGCCTCCGTCTGGAGGACTGTGGGAAGAAAGGGTACTTAAGTGAGTTAAACTTCATGAGGCACTATTCTATTGTGAAGGCTTCACTGAGATTTTTGGTCTTCTCTAAACTCCAGGAATGTTCAGAGCCTTGGGCCCTCACACTCCTCAGCTGACCAGGCTCCCAAGAGCTTGCCAGTCCCGGGGAAGTTCAGGCCATTTGCTTCATGTATGATACCCACACATTCTCCCCAAATTCCCTGCTCTCCACAGGGGGAGCAGTGATTACATGGTGCTGGTTAAATGGCTGCATTTCAAAGTTCATTCAGTTTCTTCCCCATTCCAAGAGGCAGGGCTGGAACCAGCAGAATGTCACATCTCGAGCTTGGGTTTCAGCTCCCAGCCACACTCCTTCACACAGCTCACAGAGCGTGGATGGCCACCCAGCCTTCCTGGTCTACATAATCATGGGGAGAACCTGTCAAAAGGTCGGCATGACACAGCAGCCCAGCTAGTCACCCGAACCTCATGTGCTAGACAGCTCTCAGATTTCTCTCCCCACCTTCTCTCTTTCCTTGCTGCTAATGATTTAGTTTCTTGTTTGGACTAATGCAGCATTCTCCTTTCTGTCCCTCTCCTCCTGTCTAGTCCGCTTCTCACCTATCTTTCTCTATACCAGAGGAAGTCAGAGAGATCTTTCTTTTTTTCCAAGACAGGGTCTTGCTCTGTTGCTGGGCTGGAGTACATGGCTTGATCATAACTCACTGCAGCCTCAAACTCGTGTGCTCAAGCAGTCTTCCTCCATTGGCCTCCCAGGTAGCTGAGACTACAGGTGTGGCGCTCCCATGACAGGGTCTCCCTGTGTTGTGCAGGCTGGTTTCCAACTCCTGGGCTCAAGGGATCCTCCTTCCTCAGCCTTGCAAAGTGCTAGGATTACAGGCATGAGCTACTGTGCCTGGCCATGCTTGGCTATTTAATCTTTATTTATTTATTTATTTATTTATTTATTTATTTTTTAGAGACAGAGTTTTGCTCTGTTGCCTAGGCTGGTCTTGAACTCCTAGGCTAAAATAATCCTCCCACTTTGGCCTCCTAAAGTGTTTGGATTACAGGCGTGAGCCACTGCGCCCAGCCTGGAGAGAGCTTTCTAAGGCTACGCATCCCAGCACATCACTCTGCTAATGAAGTCCAGGAAGGACCGCCATTGTCCTCAGGATAAATGTCAACCAGCCATCATGTTCCCTTCCATGTGCAGTCTCCGGCTACATCTTCTTGTTCTGCCCCACTACTGTGTGCCACACTGAATTAGGTTTCTGAAATGCCCTTCCCTTTTTGGCCTCTTGGCCTTTTCATAGGCAACACTCTCTGTTCTATCACCTCTTTTGCATATCTCTGCCTGGCTGATTCTTACGACTCTTCAGAACGGATTCCAGCTCCTCTGTGAAGCCCTTCCTGATCCCTCGTCAAGCAGGAGACTTGATCACTCTGCTGCATGCTCACCGAGTCTTTGTCCCTCATCTTCTTCTCAGGCACTCAGAAAAGGACATTTTCCAGGCTTCCCTCTCGTTCAGTTGAAGTTCCCTGTCAGTGTTCTCACCAGGGTGGGAGGAAGTGAGGCCTGCCGTGTCTAGGCCTGCTCATTAAGCCCTGGTGAATCACCCAAGCTCTCTTCCCTTGCTGCGGCAACTGCACAGGCCCTGGGCTTGAGACGGCAGGATCTCAAGATACAGCAACTGGAGCGAGTCCTCGTTAAGAAGAGCCACCTGACACATTTGGACTGTGATGTGTTAAGCCCATGAGATTTCAGGTTTGATTTATTACCTGGCTGTGGCCTGTCCTCTTCCAGCTGATACAATTAAGTATCCCTTTCCTTGTGCTTTGGGCCTGTATTATAGCTTAAATCACGCTACTAATATTGTCATCTCCATGAGACTGTTAGCTACTGTGGCACTCAGTTTTCTTTATCTCTCTGGAGTCTACTCATTCCATGGTACTGAATGTAGCGTTGGCACCTAGTAAACATCTTTTGAATAAATGAGGACTTTCATGCCTCCATTTGACAGTGGAGCAGGGATGAAAAGACACAACAAAACTAAGACAGAAAGGTAAGAGCCCATATTGCCATGGCCAAGACAGCCTGCCTGCCTTATGGGGGCCAATGGATATCTTTGGCTTAGAGGCTGCAAACTCCCTTCCATGGGCCTTACGAAACATCTGATGAAATGGCCGCTCCCATGTTCCCTTAATCCACATCACACTCAACCTTTCCCTTATACCTTCTTCCAATTGCTCTCCTGCAATTTCCAGAAGTTGCTTTTATTTCATTCACTAAACAGTTTATGAACTGAATTAAAATAAATGAGATGCAAATAAATTCCAGGCTTTCTCCCTCATTTTCAAATTACATTTTCAGTCCACTCAACCTGTTATAATCTCATAGTGATTTTCATTTAAGAGAGCTAAATGGATATGTGATTGTTGTTACAGGAACTAACACCAGACAATTAAATGTTGAGGTGTTGATAGATAAAGCTGTGTTTTGATTTGCATAAACACGATGCCAGCAAATCTAACCCTGGCAGAAATTCAGTTATAAGACTTGCGTGTCTAACTTGGGCTAATTACCACAAGTACTATTATTAAGATTTTTAATACTCGGAGTTGGGATTACAGCCACTTTATTTTAGCGCCATATTTATCTTTATTTTGAAAACTTAGTCAAAATGCATAACTGATTTATCAGAGAAAAGGCACGATTACTACTTAAAATCAACTTCTACACTGCAGCATATCAAAAATCAATTACACGGCCCTGAAATCCAATCATTAAGGATTTAGCTACTAATCTCATTCCATTTTTGTCTTTAGGAAGATACTGTAGTTTGCAACTTTGCAGATACCAGCAGAGGAAGAAAAACATGGGAGACTGCTGATCACCTAATGTGGAGACTTGAACTTCAGCCAGACAAAGGTGGAATCTTACTGTGGAGGGGGCTGGCTCTGCAGGGAGGTCACTTGGGCTGGCTGGATTTCAATCCAGTTACACAGCAAAAGTTATGACCCAAGCTTTGCCAATACTCAGCCTTCTACTCTCAGGGATTTCCAGGCATTTGATAAACTCCTTGTTCCATTGTTTACTGACTTCCTAGTGCTTGTCTTGTTCTGCAGTTATTTTTATTTATTATTTACTTATCTGCCCCTTTCTTTCCCATCTCCCCCCACCCTGGAGGTAAGGTGCAGGAAGTAAGGGGCTTTGCTTTATATGCCATTAGGTGCATAGCACAGTGCCTGGCTCATAGTAGGTACTCAATAAATATGTGCTGAATTTGATAAAGATTGGGATCCCCAGTATTCATTCCCCTTCCCCAGGGAAGGGTTTAGCATGATGGTGGGAACTGTTCCCTTTCGGTGACAGATAAGTGACTGGAGCAGAATCCACATGTGCTGAGATGACCTGGATGATCACAGAGAAGCAGGCAGCTGTGTGACATACTGGCAAGTGAGCCAGACAGAAAGAGAGACCTGGGGTCAAGTCCTGGCATTGCCCTTTCTAGCCATTGTGTCTTTGGACAGGTAATGTAGTTTCCCTGAGTGTGTGTTTTCTTATCTGAAAAACGGAGGTAGTAATAATTATCTTCATGGGACTATTGAAAAAGTTATAATAAGGTAACACAAGCAAAGCATTTAACATAGGGTTTACATCATTGTAATCCTCAAGAAATGTTATACATTGCTTTAAAAAAGATGTCATGTGGGGCAAGTTGCTGGTACTGGGAAAACTAGGATTGGCTAAAACTTCCCACTGAGATTTACTGTTACTTCCTCTTGGGAACTCTTCCCTGAACCTCTCAGGTGGAGTGACATCTCCTCTGGGATCCCATCAGACCCTGAATGTACCTCTGTCTTTTCACTTAACCTGTGATTATCCTGTGTCTGCATATTTTATCAGACATGCAATTCCTTGAGTGCAAAGAAGATACTTTAAAATTTTTGTTCTTCCAGGACTTAGCAAAGTACCTGGCACATAGTAGGCACAAACACCAATTCACTGGGCGAATTGACCAGACAGTGAAATCTGAGAAAGAAGATGGCAAGTGTGAAAAGAGGACCAAAGCTGTCTCTAGTTACAGCATAATGTAAATCCCCAGAGCAGGAAATGGCCGCCGTTTTTAGTCCTAGGAAATGGAGAACGTTTTCCCCAAGGTATGGGTCCCAAAGGGAGATGGCGTCTACCTTTGGAGTGAAGAGTTTGCCTTTTCCAGGTAATAAAAACAGTATTAGAGGCTTTGAAGCTGGGAAACTTTCTCAGCTCTGTGAGGAAGGGGTGTATCCCCTCCCACTCTGTGGTAACAGATTGGGTGGAACCACTTACCCGGAGCTTCCTGCCAAAGATGGTGACTTTGCCTTTAATCTGCTCCTTTCTTAGGCGCCACTCAATGGAGTTTAAGCCATTCTCCATAGGCAGGGAGATGTTGCAACGCCCAATGGTGGGGGTGATGGTGCCTGCCAGGACGTGGGGCTCGCTGTGGAAGCTGACACCCATCCCATTAGCATACATCACCCTCAGGGTACCGTTATTGCAGAGCTGGTAGCTGTTCCGCACTTGATCTGGAAAAATGTAAGTGGGGGTGGGGATAGGGAAATAAATTATCCACTCTATTAGTCAGAAGAGAATAGAACCCTTATTTTTTTTTAATAGGTTTCCATGGTACTTTGCAGCCATCAGTCTAAGGTGCCTTCAATTAGCACAAATACCATGTGAAGATAAGTAGCAGAGATACTACTGATCCATGTAAGAAAAACATAATATGTGGCACTCCAGAAATAATTATACCATGATGTTTCTTGTACTCACTGAAGACTATTGATAGCACGTTTAAACACTTAAAGATGTCTATTGCCTACACAATTTGTGTCAATCAAATTCCCAAACCTTAATGTATACATTTTCACTTATACAAAAAAAGAAAACATGAAAGACAAATGACTTTAATTTTTTCCCCTTTTTGCCTGCTATCTAACCCAAGGTTGCTGGCCTAGCCGCAGGTCAGATCCATTGCAAATGAAAGCCCAGGATTTTCCAAGAAAGCCAAGAGAAGAATCAACCTTCCCCATCCTCATGCTTTAACTGCTGACTGTGCCTGATACCACCTTCCCTCAAGAGAACTCTGAAGAGACTCACATACATGAGGGAGATGGAGCCAGTGGCTGCTGATAATGAGTTTATCTTCCCCAATGGAAGCTACATGAGTCAATCAGACTTCTGACCTTTTCCTTTATCGAAAAGTTACAGGAAGGAAATGTGAGTCAGAGACTTCTTTTACAGATACACTGCTTCCTGACTGTCTGGACAAAGGAGTGGCCTGGGCTGGCCTCTGAGATGTGAGCTTTTGGGGCACTGAGCAAGTGTGTACCTGTCGCTCCTGTGACTCCAGCCATCATGCAGAAGGACAGAATCTACATCATTAATCATTTGGCAGAGCAGAAATAGAGTCATTGAAACAAGGCTCCACTGTGGGATAATAGTCCAGAAATGTCACCATTTATCTACTGAGAGGACACTTTTATCCTCTGACAACAGGCTAGCCCACCAACATTATATCTTAATTAAAAGAAAAATTAATAGGCACAATTCATTTTCTGGCCAGCCCCGGTGCTTGCCCTGGACTGCAAAACATGTCTAATAGCAACACTAGGCACAGGGTGGTCAGAGACCTTTGAGATCCCAGTCTTGGAGAGAAATGGTTAAAGAGCTCCAGTCCCAGGGCAATCAACTCATCAAACAAATGCTTAAAAGAGAGAATCAGGATGGAACAAGAAAATAGGAAGTCTAGTGGTGGACCAAGAGAATAAATGGCCTTTGAGAAGATAATTATGTCTACTGGGTTGGTGGGGAGAGGTGGTGGTGGAAGGGTAAGAAGTAGGGAGAGAGTATGTGGGGAGGAAAATGGGCATTTTCAGGTAACTATGTAGACACTTCAAATATCTAGACATTGGTTGGGTATAGATTACATTCTGCTGCATCTGATTAAGTCATTTTCTATAAGATTGACTTCTTGGCCGGGCGCGGTGGCTCACGCCTGTAATCCAAGCACTTTGGAGGCCAAGGCGGGCGGATCACCTGAGGTCGGGAGTTCAAGACCAGCCTGACCAACATGGTGAAACCCCGTCTTAAAAAAAAAAAAAAAAAAAAAGATTGACTTCTTATCGAGTTAGTTTGCTGTGGACACTTGAATAAAATGGAAAGCTGAGGGGTATGCTGGGTCCCTGGAAGTCCTCCCAGGCTCACATGTTGGGCTTGGCTGGGTTCTGTGTCTGTGGGTGAGTTTGAGGGTAGGATGGTACGGGTGGAGGCTCACCTTGAACCACTGTGTAGGAGGCCTCTACTGAAGAGAGGTTGGTGATGACCGTGACATCATCATCACGGTTGGAGTTCTCAATGTCAATGGTAATAGATTTCTCCATTTCCCGGTGCAGACTGGTCACCACCCCCGTGGGGCGCGTCACGTTGGTCAGGCGGCCTTCATGGTCATAGCTGGGGGGAGAGAAACACTGGTTGGCAGCAGTCACTGGGGCTGAAAGTGTTCCCGAGACTCATAGGGCCAGAGAAAGAGAGAGCTGGGAAGGTGGGTTGGCTGGGTGACGCATCTCACTGAGGCCCCTGGTCACAGTCAAAACCCCATTGTGCCCTAAGAAACACCAGTGATGCTTTCTTCCACCCGCTGATATAACTGAGCTCCTGGAAAACATTTCACCTGGTCTCAGGCTTCCTCCAGTTAGAGTACAGAGAACAGCCCCCTGTGAGCCTCACTCGCTTTTTTTTTTTCCAAGACAGTCTTGCTCTATCCCAGGCTAGATGCAGTGGCATGATCACTGCTCACTGCAACCTCCGCCTCCCGGGTTCAAGTGATTCTTCTGCCTGCCCCAGCCTCCTGAGTAGCTGGGATAACAGGCACACACCACCATGCCTGGCTAATTTTTGTATTTTTAGTAGAGACGAGATTTTGCTATGTTGGCCTGACCTCAGGTGGTCCACCCGCCCTGGCCTCCCAAAGTGATGGGATTACAGGTGTGAACCATGCACCTGGCCCTCTCTTGCTTTTTCTTTCTTTCTTTTTTTTTTTAAAGACGGGGTTTCACCATGTTGGTCAGGCTGGTCTTGAACTGCCGACCTCAGGTGATCCGCCCGCCTTGGCCTCCAAAGTGCTTGGATTACAGGCGTGAGCCACCGC
>CAUYQU010045107.1:0-31938 GCA_963574635.1 Cheracebus regulus | reverse complement strand
TGGGTTGATGGGTGCAGCAAAAAAAAAAAAGGTATACATGGCACATGTATACCTATGTAACAAACCTCCACATGTATCCCAGAACTTAAAGTACAATTAAAAAAAAATAGGGAGATAAGGATGCATAGTGGAAAGAAAATGGGCTTCTACACCACATTTACTAATTATAGAAATAGGAACAAGGTGTTTAACTTGCTTGTGGTTTCCTTTTATTACTTTATCAAATGGACTAATGAAAGTGACCTCAAGGATTGATGCATTATGTATGTCAAGAGGCTGACACAGTAGAAAAAACAACAAAATTTTGTATCTTTTCTCTAAAACAATTTTCATTTTTTTTAAATAAGGTGATTGTAGCAGAGATTGCTATTTGTCTATTCCATTCTGCAAATAGCAACCCCTTTCTTATAGCCTTCAGAGTCCCTTCCTTCTAGTAACAAGACTCCAATTTGAGTTGACCCAGCTAAAGACATCTTCTAGCCTCTCTTGCAGCTATATTCAGCCACATGAAAAAGTTCTGTCAGCAAATATAAGCCAAAGTATCATGTGTCACCTTCTAAGAGGTCTCCTCAAGAGGAGGTACTTTTCTTTTTCTTGTCTCTTGTATCATAGATGTTATAGCTGCAGCTATGTTTACCATCTTGAACTCCTGGGATGTGGAACATGTATTAGGGATGGCAGAATAGAAAGTTGAAGGGGATTTGGTGACCCTTTAAGGTTCTATGCAGGCCTTAGCTGCCTACAAATAGATTTCCTTTGTTGGAGAAATAAATTTTAATCTGGTTTAAGCCATTGTTATATGGATGTTTTCTGTTATATGCTGCCATACCCAGGATATAACATCAGTGGACAAAATATACTAAGAAATAATTAGTTTCTTTCTGTCTTTCTTTTCTTTCTTTCCTTCCTTTCTTCCTGTCTTCTTCTTTTTTTTTTTTTTTTGCAGGGTTTCACTCTGTTGCCCAGGCTGGAGTACCACTGCATGATCTTGGCTTACTGCAGCCTTGACCTCCCAGGCTCCCAGACTGGGTCCCAGCTACTCCTACCTCAACCTCCCAAGTAGTGGTTGGGACCACAGGTGTACTCTAGCACAGTCAGCTAATTTTTGTTTCTGTTTTTGTTTTGTAGAGATGAGGTTTCACCATGCTGCCCAGGCTGGTCTCAAACTCCTGGGCTCAAGCAATCCATCCACCTTGGCCTACCAAAGTGCTGAGATTACAGACATGAGCTACCGCACCTGGCCTACTGTATATTTATTAACCACTTATATGTTAAGCTTCTTTTCATCCCTGTTGACTTCAATTATACTAAAACCATAAGGATGGTTCACATTTAACTGTAATACGTATAGTTTTCCTTTAGTATTTGTAACTAACCTGCAATAAGGTTCATGCTTGTTTTGGCCTCTTCTCCAACAGGTCAAGGACATTTCCATTTTTTTTCACAGTTATTAATAACATTACTAATTTATAACAAGTTAGAAGACAATATGGTTAAGTGGCCAAGGATTTGGAGTTTAAAGGTCTAGACCAACGCTGGTAGTAGTAATTATTGGCTATGTGACTTTGCACAAGTCCTTTAATTTCTCTGAGCCTTAGTTTTATTCATAAGAAACAGGCAATAATAATCATGCACTACTGACTTATTGGTATATAGTGAAAATCTAGTAGAATATACTTGAAAGTATTTTGTAAAAGATGAAGCACTATACAAATGTTAGTTGTTATGAATACTATTAGAAACATCAAATATAAGAGGTACATACTAAGTTTCTTTACCCACACATACATTGAATAGAAGTATGAGAGGATACCTTTAAAGATTACATCATACATGGCAGTTTCCAATATCTTCTATTACTTTTCTGAGGGTAGAATGAATCTTGAGTTAGGGATCTTCCTGCAAAATATTAACAAAGCAGAATAATGGTCATGGACAATGAATATTTTTGCTTTAGAGTTGTTTAGCGGTAGATAGAGGATACATATTTAAGATCTTGATATTGAAAAATGACTCTTAAGATCTTCGTACTCTTGATTATCTCCATCTTCCTTCTGCCCACACCATGCTAGAATGGATCAGGGCAATCTGAGGACATTGTCCTTGAAGAGGATGACAAAAAGGTCAAAGCCATTCTTTTATGGCTTGCCAATCTTTTGGGACACAAGTAAAAGTGTCAGTAATAAGATAACTTATATTTGTTACTTTCTTATTGTCCAGGTGGGCAATCACAGCAAGAATTATTCAAGCTGAATTTTTTCTTCAAAAGCTGTAATGATTACTGCATGATATTTTCTGATGGTCCAAAGATTTTCTGTTAACTCCCCATATGAACTGGAAATACCCATTTGTATCCTAACAGTTATGCTAAAATTCCAGTTACAAGGGTTCTGAAGATGAATATGCTTTAGTAGAAGAACTGAACTTAAAGCTATGTGTATTTATCTTTTGTATTATGATTTTACTGAATCTGCTACAGTGATGTACCCTTTTAGGGTAAATATACATCTTGGTTTGCCTTAACACTCCTAGTTTATACTGGTGTTTCAGCATAGTTATTAATAGTGTCCCCTTTACTTTCTAAAGTGATGGTAAATTATATGCTTACTCTATTTGGGAAGCATTTTATTGTAGTGGTTGAGTAAAATAGAATGTCTTTGTAAATTCTAGGCAGGGATCATTCTTTTGTGGACAATCTGCCCTGTTGTGATAAGTTTAAAACAACAACTCTTATAATTTGTGTATCCTTGAGACTCATGAACAAGCCTGACTGACTGATTGATCTTCCTTTTTGGAAAGAAAGGCTTAAAAATATCACCACCTCTGAATATCTGTATCAGAGGTTGGCAAACTTTTTGTAATAGACCAGATGGTAGATATTTCAGTCTGCTCAATTCTGCTGCTATAGCATGAAAGTGACCAGACAATATGTAAACAAGTGGATGCCCTGTGTTCCAACAAAACTGTACTGACAAAAGCAGGAGGAAGGCCTGGTCTGGTCTCTGGGCTTCAATGTGCTGACCCCTGATCTAGTGTTATAATATTCTCTTTTGATAACTCAATGGAATTTATATTGCCCATATTTCTTTCAAAGTATTAAGAGGAGCAAAAGGCAAACAGCTGGACTTAGTTAGATTATAATTAATATCCTGGAAAGACATTCCCATTTCTTACCAACAAAGCTCCTAATCTTCTGTCATTGACACATCCTGTTCAGTCCAGTGAATTACAGTCCACATTCAACCTATGGAAGTTCAATGATGATGTTCCCTTCTTTTTAAAGCCAACACAAATGTGTGTCCTTCATGTGCTGTGGGATTGATAGGCAGCTAGCTTTTATTGCTTAATTGTTTAAAAATTGTTTGGTGTCTAACATGTATTAAAAAGAAGTTTTTGGAAATTATCATTTTATTCTGTATCTCCTTGTGTTTTCATAGGATGGGGAGAAGAGTACGAATCTGCCTTTGGGAAATACATCTGAAATGCAGAAATAAACATGTCTGGATATATGAAAGAAGAATTGGAGAGAGGGGAGAACTGAAAACATGCCAGTTGTTAGAACACAAGAGGAAAGTCCACTGCCCTTTAAGTTGAAACAGAAGGAAAGACATGAAGGAAAGCCTTGAATGAAATGGAATAAATGCTGAAACTCAGATATACGTTAAAACCCTGCATTGTTTTCTTGCTATGTTGAGAACTGTGATAATATGGTATGGTGCATAGTGGGTGTTAGTGATGTGTGTGTGTGTATGTGTGTGTGCGTGTGTGTGTGTGTGTGTCAACAGGAATTAAAATTAGACAGCAACAAAATGTCAAGACCGAGATATCAGACATATTAAGCAAATAAGTGAATTCAGAAAAGTAAATAGACAAAGTATGACGTGCTCTAAATGATGATAAGTTGAAGAATTCTTTGCTGTCTGACCTGTAATATTAAGCCCCAATCAAGAATGAGTGGACTGTCTCTCCTGGAGAGGTAGACACTAGTTGCAGCCTGGGGAAAGAGGAAACATAAAAGCAGATCTAGATTTGCCTTGCAATGAGAGCTGCATATTAATCTAAAGAATTTCTAAAAAATCAAAAAGACATTTTTCAGCAAAATACACCCTAGAGCCTCAATCATAAAGCAAGGGAATAAACTTGAAACAGGATTGATTTCATCTTAAAGGGAATATTTCTTTGAAATGCTACCGACTGTAGTTGTCTTATTTGGTTTTCAATTCTATAACAAAATTGTGCCATATTGTGTCAAATAAGAAGATAATATAATGGCTTTAAACAAATTTTGTAATTATGGGATCAATCAAAAGTGCATTAAATTTGTGTGTATTTGGAAAGTTACGCTATTGAATACTAAGTAGCTCTAAATATCATCCTTCATTTTTCACTTCAGTTTTAAGACTTGACTCTAAAAGGGTGAGATTTCCCTAAAAGAAGTTACAGACTAGCTGAGATCCTATGAATTTTAGTTGTTTGGTATTCTCTTTAGAAAATGCCAGGCACTGCCCTGGCAGAGATTGAAGATATTTGGGCATGACAGAGATTTTGTGGTCTAATGTTTCTTTTCTCATACCCTAAGTATGATTCTAAGCTTTGGGCATACCCAGGTTTCACTGGCACATGAAAAACCAGGCTCATGAAAAACCAGGTTGCTTGTCCTAAGGGAGCATTGACAACTGGGTCCTATTTGGTTCAATTTTTACAAAACTATCTTTTCAGCATTTGATGTCCCTTGATTAGAGAGGAAAGGAGATGAATAGGTTAGGAAGGCCTTGTGGATGTTCAAAAAGCCAAGCAGGCCTGAAGTTGAAGCCCTGCTCCAATAATAAGGAATTTGGGCGAGTCATTTCCTTCTCCAGACTTCGGTTTTGTTATCTATGAATTGAGGGAAATTTTAGTACCCTCTTTACTAAGTTGTAAGAATTATGTAAGACAATGAATGCAAACATAGCCCAAAGTCTGGCACATAATAAGGGCTCAAAAACGTAGCTCTTTGATAAAGACCCCAAAATTGTGATGCACTAAAACCACCACAGTTTCTTGGTAAGCTTGGTAGGAAGTAGTTATGGGAGGTGTTCTTTTTTAGGTGATTTTATTTTATTGGCACTAAAAGCAGAACTAATAACCTTCAGTAGGATTTGAGAAGGCAGAGGATATAAGCATAGAAAATTGAGATTGCAAACAATGTCCCTTATAAAGTAAGAGGATTTTTCTTTTTCTTTTTTTTTTTTAGCTCTTAAGATTTAACAAATCTTTAACCTCATACCCTTTTACACTTCTTTCCAGAAATTTCTTCTATCATTGGCTCTTTTTAAAATTTACTATTTATTTATTTATTTTGAGACAGAGTCTTGCTCTGTGGCCCAGGCTGGAGTGCAGTGGTGAGATCTCGACTCATTGCAATCTCTGCCTCCTGGGTTGAAGCAAACCTCCTGCCTTGGACTCCCAAGTAGCTGGGACTACAGGCACCTGCCACCATGCCCAGCTAATTTTTGTATTTTTAGTATATATGGAGTTTCACCATGTTGGCCAGGCTGGTCTCAAATTCCTGACTTAAAGGGATCCTCCAGCTTTGGCTTCCCAAAGTACTGAGATTACAGTCATGAGATACTGTGTCTGGCCATGGGCTCTTTCATTTAAAATAGATTTACTATAGACTTTTTGTACAAACTGACTGTATGTTCAAGCTTTTGATGCACAAATGTAAAAAGTAGTACTATGTCAACATATTTTTGCCTCCCTGTGCTAACATGTTTCCATAGAAGAAAGTACATTTTGGAACTTTATATTTTCTTTTTCTGTTTTTTAAAATGTTCCCTGCATGCAAAGTCCATGGAAAAGTTATCATTTATCCTTTATATCTTAAGACATGATTTACATTAAGCAAATCTTTTTAACAAGTGCACTGTAGCATAAAGTAAACTGTGCCTGACAGTCATCACACCAGCATTACTTAAGGTCTGAGGAATAAAGAAGTCACTCAAAACCATCCAGGGATTCGCGAGAAGAGGTAAATGGAAGAGACCAGAATGGGCCTATCCTTCACTTAGCAATAAAGGCATGTCATGCCCTACACTAGATACTCTATACAGCCTCGTAGAAGTCTAGCGAAGCCCATATCCCTATTTCATGAATGAGAACACTGAGAATCGGAGAATTTGAACTCAAAGTTTACAGTCCTTGCACCTGAATCAAGTGTTCTTTGGCACTTACTCCATTTCGCAAAATAACATCATGTCTAAGGCTGATTCTCTCCCTTGGCCTCACTAGAAAGGTGATGCCTTTGCTGTCTGAAGGAGCAGTGGAACCAGGAAAATAAAAGCATTTCTCTACAGCAGTTTTCTAAAAGTGTGGCCTCCAGACCAGCAGCATCAGCATCACCTGGGACCTTAGAAGTGCCACTTTCTCAGCTGGGTGGGGTGGCTCACACTTGTAATCCCAGCACTTTGGGAGGCCGAGGCAGGCAGATCATGAGGTCAGGAGATCGAGATCATCCTGGCTAACATGGTGAAACCCATCTCTCCTAAAACTACAAAAATTAGCCAGCATGGTGGTATGCACCTGTGGTCCCAGCTACTCAGGAGACTGAGGCAGGAGAATTGCTAAAACCAGGGAGGTGGAGGTGGCAGGGAGCTGAAATCTCACCACTGCCCTCCAGCCTGGGCGACAGAGAAAGACTCTGTCTCAAAAAGAAAAAAAAAATGTGCAACTTCTCAGGCCCCTTCCCAGACACACTGAATCAGAAACTCTGGAATGTGTCCAGCAGGCAGTGATTTAACAGGGCACCCAGGGTATTACGATTGGGGCTAAAGTTTGAGAACCACTGTTCTATTGCTCTAGACATCCTCTCTTCAAAATAATAAATTTGAGTTGTAGGCCTACTGTTTGTCTTGCCTTATCAGTCAATGGCCAAAAATGAAGCCTACCCTGGAAGGGCAGAAGTGAGAAGAATCCTATATACAATGCTGAAAACGTTTCCATGTAGAACCCAAAGATGGTTTTCAGCTTTTCCAAAAAGTTACACAAAACTCACTCTGTCCTTTCTTGGCAACAGCATGGAAGCCTTTTAATTAGTTCACCCTGAAGGAAATAGAGATGTATTCGTTAAGTAATTGCTCTGATTACCAGTGGGCAGAAGTGTGCATTGTTGTCGGATGCATTTGTTAGGAGTCAGCGATGCTATCAAACTGAAGGCTTCTTACAGAGAGTGTTAACATAAAAGGACTCCAACAAGCCATGTGGGTAAGAGGGAGGTGGTATTGATAGCAACAACAGTCACAGAGCCAAACACACACAAAGATGCACGTGCACACACACACACATATTCACTCACTCATAAATATCAGTTCACACTGTGCAGACTGATGAATGGCCTGTATTCCAGGGAAGTGAGCATCAATATTCCTGATACTCCCTGAAAGTCCCATGAAAGTATCAAGGCCTGGTACCTTCCTCCAAATTCCCACTGCATGGGGTTGAATGTTTTACTGAAGGTAAGCCATCCCAGGCATAAGACATATAAACAAAAGTTACAGGAACATAAGAAACTGAGATGCCTCCCATCTATAGGAATGGCCCATATTAGTATAACTGTGGATTCTAATGCTAGCACACACTCAATTCCGGTAATGAGTCTGAGTAGTGGTTTTGGAAAGGAACTCTGAAACTGTCCTCCACCTGCCTTCCCAACTAAAGGACCTTTCATATAATAGCTCTGTTTCAGTATCATCTTTCTGATGCCACACAAACTGGATCAAGTGCCTGCTAGATGGGCCCAGGCTGTTGGGGTCCTAGACCCAAGCCACAGAGGCCAGTTCCTGGGATTGAGGTTACCAACAGCACTGGATAGGAAAAGAGGAAATAGGCCCATAACTAAATAGATGGCCTTACTGGCTAAAGCCAAGGGCAATCTGCTTTGTCCAGTCAAATCACCTTGGATGATGTGTCTACTTCTGGTCCAATCAGTGGTGGCCAAACGCAATCTCTTCTAGGGACCCAAGAAAGAGCAGATTCTCTAGGTGGCACAGGGTGATGGGGCTGACAGTGAAACAGCAGTTACTACGTTGACCTGAAGTCAGCGGTGGACACCCCTGTCCCCTCCACAATATTATGAGCATCATTACAATATCTTACTAATCTTGAGGTTTTTTTGTTTTGTTTTGTTTTTCTGCAGACGGGGTCTTGCTCTGTCCCCCAGGCTGGAGTGCGGTGGTGCAATCTCGGCTCACTGCAACCTCCGCCTCCCACATTCAAGCAATTCTCCTGCCTCAGCCTCCCAAGTATCTGGAATTACAGGTGTCTGCCACCATGCCAAGCTATTTTTTTGTATTTTTAGTAGACACAGGGTTTCACCATGTTGGCCAGGCTGGTCTCTATCTCATGACTTCATGATCCGCCCATCTCGGCCTCCCAAAGTACTAGGATTACAGGCATGAGCCACTGCACCCTGCCTATTTTATTAACCTTAATAAAGCCACTTTCTAGAATATCAACATTTTAGTGTATAAACATAAATTAATTTTATTTTTCCAAAAAAAGTAGCTATAGACTTTAAAGCTAAAAACAAATGTATCAGTGTCCTTCTGGGCTCATGTAGGATTTCACCCCCTCACTTTCATGAAGAGTTGCCATATGACTTTCTTTGTCCAGCAAAATGTGAAAAAAAGTAAAGGCCATATCTGAGTGGAAGCCTTTAAGAGGCAACGTGTATTGTGAATGGATAAGCCGGCTCTATTCAGAGGTCCTACTGCAAGGCAGTCCATTCCTTTCCAGGATAGTTTATCAACTGGGGAAAGACATATTATGTGCATTGCATTCATTTTTTCATTTAATCCCCTGACAATCCTATGAAGTAGGTTGTCTGATCTCCAGATTACAAACAAGGCAAATGTGACTGACCGAGATTAGCTGCCGAGAGTCACATAGCAGAGTCAGGATTCAAATGAGGCCTTGCTGTTGGCACTACACTCACCCACTTGGTTAGAAAACGTTTCTTTCTTTAGAACCCAGTGTTAGTTTGCTTAGGCTTCCATAATAAAGTACCACATACTGGGTGGCTTCATAGAGCTTTTCTCACTGTTTTGGAGGCTGGGAAGCCCAAGATCAGGGTGTCTGCAGGTTTGGTTTCTTCTGAGGCCTCTCTGGCTTGCAAATGGCCATCTTCTCACCATGTCTTCACATGGTTTCTCTTCTGTGTGCACAAGTCTGTGGAGCTCTTAGCAAGTCCAAATCTCCTCTTTTTTTGAAGACAACAGTCATATTGAAAGCCTCATTTTAACCTCATCTCACCTGATTATAGGCCCCCTCTCTAAATATAGTCATCCTGAGGTGCTAGGGGTTAGGGCTTCAACATATGAATTTTGGGGGGACATAATTAAGTCCGTTATATGCCCCAATCTGTCTCTCTTCCATTTTCCCACATTGGGACTAGTTCTACTTGTCTAGTTCCCAGATATGTGAAATGCTTTTTCCCTTGCAAGTCATCCAAAGGCAGGGTCTTCCTCCCGTGTGGTCTAACCAATGCTGAGGACCGTATAATGCTTGCTTCTCTTGTTTCAAATACTATTCTTCCCTTGGTCTTAGCTTTTTTAACATCGGCATCATTCAGCTGTCTCTTCATGAACTTTTGTTCAATATAAATCCTAGAATTTCTTTGGGGTGACTTTGCTGTCAGGTTAAATTTCCCCCATTCTATTATCATTCAATTGATTTTTTGAAACCGAATGTAGTCATTTACATTCACATTTGGTTTTGTTTATAATTATGAACTACACGTTTATTACCATTCTCATTGCATTTCCTCTTGTTATTTTTGACTTCTTACTTGTGCCTTTGAAGAGCTTTTGTTCATAAAGCTGTTTTTTTTTTACATACTTGTTAGTCCTGTCAGCTATAGGTCCATTACTTTATGAGTATATCTTCTTTATCTTTATCTAAGTTGTTGGGAGACATGTTTAACTTAAAAGGTCTGACAGAGCTCTAGGTCACCCTTGAACTGTCCACTGTAGTTTGACATTCAGGTACATAAAAGAACACTGGTGAACTCACCCAGCATCCAGCCAACATTTGTCATCAGAGATTCCTTTCTCCTCTGAGTCAAAGAAACTGACAGTCCCCATTCATTCCATCTTTTTCTTGGGCTGTCATGCAGATTGATAAGTTTACTAGGACTCAAACCACATCTTTTTGGCTGCTGGAGGTTTGATTTCTCTGCTGGCTCTGACTTAGGAGCCCTTAGGTATGCTTCTGGATCCTGCAGGCTCAGCAGTCACTCAGCTGGATCTGCTAAAGCAGAGCTTGCCCAAGGGGACCCCTAAGAGGACTCTCATGGGCTGGGAAGAGCCTTAGTTCTGACAAGTTAAGTGTTCCAAAGGGATTTCCCTTCACTAGGGGTGCTTGGCACTGTATTGTGGCTATTCTCAAATTCAAATAATGGAATAGAAAACAGTCCCTGATTTAATCTGCTGCTCCAGCCCCTGCGAGGACACAGCTGGTGAGGGTGTGCTGCTCTATTCACAAGCTAGTCCCTTCTCTCCAGCCTTGCAATAATTTTGTTGTCTTTGTTATTCTATATCCTGCGGTGACTTCCCTGAGTGCAGTGAGTGATTAATTTAGCTGGTGTCACAGGCTACAACATGTTGATATGAAGGGGAAAAGAAAGAGAAAAGGGAAGTATGGAAAGGGTGGAAGGCTACTGAGGCAAACACACACAGAACCCCAGCTCCAGCCCTCACACAAAACACTCCATTGGCCAAAGTGACCCTGTGACATTGTTTTGTGAACACGAGTATGAACCTCTGAATGGTTGAGTTCCGAAATTCAAAGCCTGAAACTCTCCCAGGGCTTTCTCACTTCCCCCATTGCCTCGGAAACATCAATAGCTTCAGGAAATAATGAAAAACAAATCAGAAAATCAGCCCTTGAAAACCTATGGTTCTCTATAAAAAGAGCATCTACTGTTCAAGTGCCATTTCACAACAGAGCAAGATTCAGGATCTTGTGTGAAAACAAATTCCAGGGGCTTTTAATTTTGTTGTTGTTGTAGTTTTAATGTCCAACTTAACCCTTTATTCTTCTTGGCTCATGAAGCTGAGAAGGGCTCATGTGGCTATGGATTTGTGAAACATCCTACTGTTCACGAATCCAAGGTGGAAGTTTGTGCATATGGTTGTTAATATTGGTGAGGAAGGTAGTTGATTCGAGGGATAATCCTCTTTATACTTAAAGTAGTTTATGTATACTTAAGTGTGTACTTAAGTATACATAAGGTAGTTAGTTGTTTTTTCAATGCTTTGCAAAGAGCTTAATTTCATAATGGTGAAACCAATGTAGTGGGACTGTAAATCATCAAGAGTCTTTATGTAATACAGTTTCTACCATCTGTAATCCAATGACCCCCTCACCATTTTATAACCTTGCTTTTAAATATTGAGTTATGAAGTAAATTTAGAGGGACTGATTTTCTTTGTATTCACACTAAGCCCAGATTTTGACAATTTTATCTTAATATTATTCTTAGAGAGAGCTACAATAATTTTCATTTAAAAGTGATACAACTTCATTAAAGAAAACATAGAAAATGTCTTCTAAAATGTTATCCAAAATGTCATTACATAGATTACCACTGTTAATATATTTGGGCTATTTTTTTTCCAGTCACAAATGTATATATGTGGATATATGTTTCTATACTTTATTCCAAAAATGAGATAAATGCTGTACTTATTTTTTAACCTATATTTCTCCACTTAGTAAATTATAAACATAATTTCATGGCATTTTATTTGTTCTATATTATTTTTAATGTTTGCACAGATTTCATTTAATTGGAGCATGTGGGGGTAAAATGATACATGCTCTGATTTCATTTAAAAAGTGTAAGAAGGTAAAAATTATTTACATTCCTTCCACTCAATAAAAACCACTGTAAATGTTTATATGAGCCAACTTCCAAAGAGCTTCCTTTCTGTAAAATACTTTGTGCTTCAAGTGGTGTTTTGTAATCTCTTTTTAAATACTTCACTTGACAATTGGTCAAGGAGAAACTTGCATGTCCATTCATTTTTTAAAAAACAATATTATATTCCATTGAATGTAAGTGTCTTATTATACAACAAATGCACCATTGATGAACATTTAGATGGTTTCCAATTTTTTTGGTGGGGCCCTATTCTAAACAACACTGTAATGGACATCATTGAGCTTTTATCAATTTGAACTTGAGTGATTCTCTCTTCAGAGTAAATGCCTAGATAAAAGATTGCTGGGGCAAATAGTATGCACATTGTGCATTTTAACTACCAAAGTGACATTCAAAAAAGTATCAACTTGTATCTCAACCAAATAGCACTCGAGAGAACTCACACTCAATACTGAGTTTTGTTAACTAATTTTCTTGCCAATCTTCTGGGTGAAAAATGAACTTCGTCATTTTTTATTTACAATTCATTGATTATTGGTATGGCTGAAATCTTCTCATGTGTTGGATGTTTTATTTCTTTGAGTTGGTTGAACATTTAGATGATTTCCAATATTTTAGTGGGAAGTTATTCTGAACAACATTGTAATGAACATCACTGAGATTTTATCAGTTTGAACTTGAAGATTCTCTTTTCAGAGTAAACTCTTCAAAGTAAATAATTCATGTCCTATGCTCACTTAAATTTTTGTCTTGATTTTTAAAGAATATTTAGTTAATATTATTGACTTGTGATCTATCATTTGTCTTTACAAACATCTTTCCCATTTTGCTTCTTTCAACTTTATATTTTTAATAAAGTCAAAGTTTATATTTTTGTAGTCAAACTGCTCAATTTCTCTGAGTTTTCATTACATGACTAGAAAGTTCTTTCCCAATCCAAGGTTATGAAAAATTATCACTCTCTTCTTTGAGAATGCTCATGGTTTTATTTTTTAACATATTTAAAATTTTGAACCATTTAGAATTTATTTTGGTGCATCCAATTTTGCTTTATTCCAAATGGTTAGCCAGTATGTCAACGATTATTTAATAATTCATTTTCCCCTATCAATTTGAAATGTAAAATTTACATTTTCTAATTCCCATGTTTTAGTATTTATTTTTAAAAATAACTTGTTTCACTGCAAAAAATAATAAATGCCCATGGTAAGAAAGGACACAGATATCAGAAAGTATATACAATGTCTACCTCTCATCACCAATTCTTCCCCTCCTCAAGTTCCTCATCTCCCCTTCCACAGGGGGAAACAGTTTCTAGAAGTGCTTTAGGCATAAAAGCATAAGGGGTGTGTGTGTGTGTGTGTGTGTGTGTGTGTGTGTGTGTGTGACATACATCATACTT
Organism: Cheracebus regulus; assembly: GCA_963574635.1. NCBI lineage: Eukaryota > Metazoa > Chordata > Mammalia > Primates > Pitheciidae > Cheracebus > Cheracebus regulus. Next base: position 18,616 of record CAUYQU010045107.1, on the reverse strand, counting down.
GTATAATACATATGTATCATATTTTATGTTTACATAAATTAGAGCAAACTACACATATTAGTTGGAACTTTGCTTCTTCTTAACTAAATGATATATCTTGGAACACATTATAAGGTCAACAGAACTACTTCATTCTTTTCTATAACTTTATAGCGTTCCATTGTATATATGTATCATAATTTATTTAAACAAATGGGCTGTTTGTTGTCAATTCTTTTAGTCTTTGCCTATGACCAACAATGCTACAATGAACACCTCACCTCATCCTTCTTCTTGCACATGGGTGCATATAATACAGGACAAATTCCCCAAAGTGTCTGCTGCTGGAACAAAAAGATATGTATAAGTTATATTTGTTAGATTTTGCCAAATTGTCCTCTGAGGAGGGTGAACTAATTTATACTCCTGTCTACATTGAATGAGCATGTTTGGATCCATGCCTCATGTATTTTTAAAAAAATATTTCTCAATATGAAAATTGAAAAATGTTATCTAATTGTTAAAGTAAATATTTTATTGTCAGGGAGATTGAAAAGTTTTTCACTTATTTATGAACTTTTTTTTTAAAACACAAATTTCATGTTTCTGTTCCTTATCGAGTTCAGAGAACTCTTCATATATTGAGAAAATTAATCATTTGTCAGTATTATGTGTTTTAAATGTTTCTCTGGTTGGTCATCTGTCTTTTGACTATATTTATTATGATATTTTTGCTGTGCATAAAATTTAATTTTGAGATAATGAAATTTATTAATCTTTATCTTTATGGTTTCTAGGTTTGTTTCTTGCTTAGAAAGCTTTCCACCATTTCAGCCAGGTGTGGTGGCTCATGCCTGTAATCCCAGCTCTTTGGGAGGCCAAGGCAGTCCAATCACCTGAGGTAAGGAGTTCAAGACCAGCCTGGTCAACATGGTGAAACCCCATCTCTACTAAAAATACAAAAATTAGCCAAGTGTGATGGCACGTGCCTATAATCCCAGCTACTCAGGAGGATGAGTCAGGAGAATTGTTTGAATCCAAGAGGTGGAGGTTGCAGTGAGCCAAGATCACCCCATTGCACTCCAGCCTGGGCAACAAGAGTTAAACTCCATTTCAAAAAGAAAGAAAGAAAGCTTTTCACCATTTAAACAGTATAGACAAACCTCATGTTTGCTTTGAGTACTCATTTGGTTTTCTTTTCTTGTGTTTAAACTTTTGATTCATCTGGAATCTATCTTGCTGTTAGGAGGAAGATTGAGTAATTTCAATTTTATTCTTTTCCCAGGGGCCTAGTGAGTTTTCCTAAAACCATTTATTGAGCCATCAATTTTCTCATTGATTTTAACTGGTGGCTTTATCACATATAAAATTTTCATATAAAGTTAGGTCTATTTCTAGACTAAATTCTGTTCCATCAGTCTAATCTTTCTAGTCTGTGCTGATACTGCACAGTTGTAATTATTATGGTTTTATAAAAACTTTTAATATATGGCAGGGCAAGTCTTCCTTAATAGTCTTTGTTCACTGTTTTTTGTTTGTTTGCTTGCTTGCTTGTTTTTGAGACAGAGTCTTTCTCTGTTACCCAGGCTGGAGTGCGGTGGCACGATCTCAGTTCACTGTGACTTCCGCCTCCCAGGCTCAAGTGATTCTTGTGGCTCAGCTTTCAGAGTAGCTGGGACTACAGGTGCATACCACCACCCCCGACTAATTTTTGTAATTTTAGTAGAGACAGGGGTTTTGCCATGTTGGCCAGGTTGGTCTCGAACTCCTGGCATCAAATGATCTTCTCAGTTTTGCCCCCGAAGTGCTGGGATTACAGGCGTGAGCCACTGTGCCTAGCCTCAATAGTCTTTTTCCACTTTTTCTCATTATTCTTGACAAGTTCAAAAATAGACAAACAATTCACAAATAAAACAAAATTAATCCCAGTGGGATTTTTATTGAGACTGTATCACATTTATGGATTAATTTAGGTATAACTTGCATCTTTACATTATTGAGTCTTCCTGCCTATTTATTCTCCTTTTATCTCCTTTACCAGTTTTAGAATTTTCTTCATACATTTCCTACATATTTCTTACTGAGTTTAATTTGATATATGCAATGGTTTTTGCAGCTATTGTGAATGGGATAATTTCTTCCGTTAAAGTTTCTTTCAGATATTGTCTATTTACAGCAAACTTAAGTGAGACTTTTTTCTTGTTTCACTTCAATACTGATGTTCTTACTTTTAAAGAGCATTCAGGTACATAACCACCACATTATCAAACAGAACCACGCATAAGACCCACTCCAAACCCCAACCGGGTGTAAAGTGATGAAGAAATGGTAGGAAACACTTACCAAGTAGACTGTTAAAATACAGATAATGGACAATCAATTTAATCTTCAGGTAATTGTGCACTGTTAGAGTGTTTTTATAATTTAAAATAAAAGTGGAGGACAGTGTCATTCTTAGCAGAGGACAATAATTTAATATGAATCAATGCTGGTGACCAACACACTATGAACATTTTGTCACCAATTCCTGCCCCCTCTTCCCTTTCTTCCTGTCTGTTCAGATATGCTTTCTCCTAATGCATTCAAAAGGGCTATTTTGGGATTTGAGTCACCTTTCTCTCCTTGTGTCTCTGCAACAGACACAATCCATCAACCTCCTATCATATACAAAAGAAAAAAAATCCACTCTTCAAGATAGTGGGGTAGTCACTTGGTGTAGTGTATTATCATAAGGGCTGAGCCCAGGTTCTCTGATGTTTCTGAGTGTGAATTCTCAGCCACCTCAGATGCCCACTTTTGGTGCCCTGACCTGCTCACTCAGTTTAGAACAGAACACTTTTCCTGACAAGTGGTGGGGTGCTAATTATATTGTAATTAGAAGTATGGCCAAAACCCTGCAGAAGTAAGAAGTCATATAAACCTATGCATAATTATTGCATCACGGAACAAAGAGGAAATATCCTGAGCCTAACATATGTCATATTATATGTCAATAACTGAATTAATAGACACTAAGTTGGCTTGAGGTCAGAAGCAGACTGACTCCCCTATTCATGACAGACACTACAGAAAAAGAGACCCTTATGATTATGCAACTGGGTGAGGGTAGCCAACTATGAAGATGAATCCTAAGAAAAGCATCCTGTGTAGTAATTGTTTTTTATGAAGAGAAAACTCAACCTTGAACCAGGGGTTAGACCATCTCTCTTGGAAGATACAGTTGCCCATTTACTAACTTACAACAGCCATATTATCCAATACATAGGAGGGTTGAAAAAGCCTAGTAGTAAACATAATGTCCCCTGAATTGCAGACTCAAATGCCAAGTGCCTTTTTGATATCACCACTCAATTTTAACAGTACCCAAAATGAACTTCTCTCTTCCCCTAAAAGTGCTCCTCCCAGTCTCCCCATCAAAAAAAAGTTCTTCAGTCTTGATGTTTTTGATTGTCCTATAGCTCACATCTGATTCATCAACAAATCCGGGTGGCATCACCTTCAAACTCTCTCCAAAATCCAGGCACTCCTCAGGTCCACACTGCTACCACCCAGTTCCAAGCCACCATCATCCCTGTCCTAGACTGTTGCATGGACCTCCTAACTGGCCTATTCTCAACAAGTGGCTGGAGTGATCCCATTAAGAACTAAATTGTATCAGTCACTAATTTGCTGAAACTCGCCAGTGACTCCCCATCACACTCAGAGAGGGATCAAGACAGTTACAACACCCCGCATTTCTGGCCTTTAGTCACCTTTCCACCATGACACTCCTCCATTTCACCTCACCATATCCACTCTTGTCACTTTGCCTTACTGATGTTCCTTGAACACACCAGCATGCTCCCCACTCAGAGTCTTTGTATCCTCCTCCTCAAATACTCTTCCCCCAGATGTCACATGGCTCACTGTCTCACCTCCTTAAGGTCTTTACTTATGTGTCATGTTATCAATGAGTCCTTCCCTGGACATATTGTTTAAAATTGCAACCCCTCTCTACCACTTATTCTCCCTCTTTTCTTCTTCATTATTCTCCTCAGGTTTCAGCACTAACATATTTCACATTTTACTTACTCATTTATTGCCCTCTGGAGTATGAGTTCTTGAAAGAAAAGGAGTTTTATTTGATTTGTTCGTTTGTACTCAGAACAGTGCCTGGCACGTAATAGGCTTTATAACTATTTGCTGAATAGGCAAATAAGTGAATGAATGAGTATTTGAGGGTAAGGGATGATAAAATAAAAACGTGAAACTTTAATAAGATACTTACATTTTTACTTCTTAAAATAGATATTGAAAGGCTTGTTGATAAAGTCGTATGCTAGCATCTTTTTTGTCCTTTGTAAAATAATGCCATTAACCTATCAAAGTTTCACAGTTTTAATTACTACTTCTTACCCCTTCCAGGGGTTTTAGTTTTCCTTGAAAACTCTGGGAAGTTAGATCTGTGTGGTTCTCAATGACATCATCCTTATAATAAAAACTGTGAAGTCTTCAATTTAAACTGAAAACCATAATGTTCAATGTCATTCTTTTTCAATAAAAGAGGGGACTGGAGAAAACTTTCATTGGGCCAGTTCAACCACAAATATAATTCTGCTAATCCTACAAGCAAAGTCCTAAATATTGAAGGTTAACTGGATCCATGTGAAGTTGGCCTAAAGAGATTTTAGCATGGCCAAAAGCATGCAGTGCCAGTGGCTTTACATTCAATATAAAAGGATATTAGAATGATCTAACTTAAGCATTTGCCTGGTGGTGCACTGTAGTGACCAGAGTCTATAATGATGTATGTCACAAGATTCTCTGGGGCTCTGCTCATCATATCATGTGGTCTGATATCAGTCACTTGAAACTTTACCTCTTGCTTTTTCTATTGATATAAGTCATCTACTCATTAAGTACATTCCTAAAGTGAGCTTCATTATACAGAAGGTAATTTATATTTGTTATACACACAGCTGCCATTAATATATAGCCAATTAGGTTTTTGTTTTATGTTGTTCCTCACCTATAAATTCATTTTGTAATTGGGCTTCTAAAGACTAGAAAACCAGCATTCCATATATAAACGTTCAGGTTACTGGTTTTTTAAAGCCAGGTTACTTTAATATTCAGAACAGGAAACTATAGCCACACTATGGAAAATAAAATTCATGCTAAGACTAATTTATGGAGCTAGGAGAGAAGAGAGAGGGTTTGGAGGGCATATTCTCAGATCAAAAGCTATACAACTCAAAAATTATGATTTGGAGATAAGAATGTGACTTCATATCTCCTAGAAACTTCTATGCATAGAGTGATAACATACATATGAAGGCTTTCATTATGCCTGATTTGCTTTTCCTTTAACAATAAGGCTCTCTACCTCAATTGCCAGGTGAAAATTCAGTGCCACTGTGATACCAAACAAGTTCTGTGTAATGAACTGTGGAGGACTATGTATTCACACTGCAGTATAAATATCAAAATATGAAAAATGTATATCTATGGTTCATCCTACAGGATTGATATGGTTAGGCTTTGTGTCCCTACCCAAATCTCATCTTGAATTGTAATCCCCAGGTGCTTAGGGAGAGACCTGATGGAAGTGACTGGATTATGCGAGTGGTTTCCCCCATGCTGTTCTTGTGATAGTGAATGAATCCTCAGGATATCTGATGGTTTTATAAATGGTAGGTTTTTCTGTGCTGATACATGCTCTCTCTCACCTACTGCCATGTAAAATGTGCCTGCTTACCCATTCGCTATAATTGTAAGTTTCCTGAGGCCTCCCAGCCATGTGAAACTGTGAGTCAATTAAACCTCTTTCCTTTATAAATTACTCAGTCTTGGGTATTTCTTTATAGCAGTGTGAAAATGGACTAATACAAAGAGCAATTTTTGAGTTTCACTGGTCAATGGGTCACTTTATTAGAATACTGGTATCTGAAGTATGAGATACCAATTTCTTACTTGGATCAGAGCAGGGGGATATGAGTATGAAGTACAGCTAATGAGATGACATTCTATTTCACAACTTGTAAATGTTGGAGGATATGAGGAGGAAAGTTTACCCAAGCATCAGGGATCTATGTTTAGTTTTGTTGTACTTTTATTTTTAACTACTTTTCAAGGTGGTTGTGTTGAAAGAAAAATGTTTGAATACTAGGTCTTATCCCAGGTAGAACCCTACGCTACACAGGTGGTGTCACTGAGTTCTGCCATTGCTGGACCCATCTATTAGGTGTTTTCATTACAAGGACTCCCAGCAGATGCTCTCAGGTACCACAGATTCTGACCATTGCAGGGAGGGGCCTCATATTCTATGTCTAATAACAATAAGTGGGATAATATCTTCAGGCTTATAATGTAGAATAGCATTTTTCACTTTGCCAGATTGTGGAGTTAATTGTGGCACAACCAGTACTTTTAAATGAAATTAAATAGAATAGAAAATATTCATTGGTGTCACATGTAATAAGAACAAGTATTCTTTACAAGTTCTGGAGGTGTGTAGGGATATGGGCTACTGGGTATTGACATGAAATTGATTGTGTACTAGATAGAGTAAATCCAAAAGGTTTGAAAACCATTTATGGCAAATTGCAATTGTTTGGTAATATTTGTATTTCTCCCTCCTTTCTGGTAACACAGCTGGAACATCTCAAGCCTCTCCTATAGTTAGTTAGGTGTGCCCATATGACCGAGATCCGGCCAAAGGAAGGTGAACAGAAGTGCTTTGCATTCCTTCCAGACCTTGTCCATGAAAATTTCCCAAACATGATCCTTAATTTTTCTTTGTCTGCAAGTGAACTGAGAGGATCCAGAAGAAGATAGAGCCACAAAATGAGAGGAGCCTGAGCCCCTAAATCTGTATGTGGAATGCTGCATGCCCACCAACCCACACTAAACTTTGAAGGGCTGAAAAACAACATTTTATATTAAGCCCTTAAGAATAGGATTTTGAATTGGTAAATATTCATGATGTGTGAAAAATCATGATACATACTGTACAATCTCAGTCCTATAAAATTGGATGTTGTGCCTACAGATGCACAGGACCTAGAAGAATGTGTCAAACTATAAACTGCTTGTGATTGTGACTTTGTTCTTTGCTTCTTGTGTTTTTCAGTTTCCTCTAATGTACTTAACTTTTTAAAAGTAAAGGTTATTTAAAAAACATGTATTAAGCCCTCATTGCTTGTAGAATAAAGTTAGTATACTCCACAGAAAAAAAAAATAGGAGTTTGTTTTGTTGTAATACCTAGCTTTAACGAACTCTTATACAGTACTGATATAAGAGTGAACTCCAAAGGGAAATGCCCTACTCTCCAGCTTCTGGCCTTATTGCAGATCCTTTAAAACATAGCTCCCAACAAGCACTAAGCTTTACAGGTGCTGAACATTTATGAGGCTTATCTTTCCTCACAGCCAAGCTGCACTTCAGGTATTGGGCTAATGCTTTACCTATATTTTCCATAATTCTCACAACAGTCTAATAAAATAGGTATTATTATATTCATTAAAAGAGGAAGAGCTTGATACTCAGAGAGGTGAGAGAATTTGTCCCAGACCACATAGAATGTCCCAAAGCCAGGACTTGAACTCACATTTGTCTGATGGCCAACTCTACACTCTCTACATCATGCTCCATCCTGATGACAACAACAACAAAAAACCCAACAAACATCCAATAGTGAGAAATTTAGATTTCTGGAAGCTGGAGAAGCTTCTTGGGAGCCCTCAAATTACCCTGCAGAAGAGGGTACCTGTTCAGGGAGGTCCCACTATTCACTGAGCCATCCTGACCATTTAATTCACTTCATGGGAGACCAGGGAGATCAGAACAAAACTGAACAGCTGAACGGAGATGACAGCTACCCCTTGTGGTTCACATGGCAAGAAAATCCCAAGCTTCCCGCTGAGTCAAGTGTCAGCACAGTTCTCTGCAGCTTGATCAAGAAGCTGGGAACTGAGAGGAATAGATTAGATCATTAGAGGCTTATTCCAGTTTAAGTAGATCCGGCCAGATTGTTTCTTCAGACATAAGATCTAGACCTATAGTCCTTGAGGGGGGTGTTCTAGACAATCCACTGCTGAGTGGGAATAAAATATTAGAATTTCTCTCATTGTAAAAACTTTACTTTAAAATAAGAGAAAAATTAAGCATTTCTAACAACTAATAATTAGGCTAATGTTGCTGCTCTGCCTTCTATTTCACACTTGACAAATGCACACAGGGTATGTCTTGAAGGCGGAGGGCATTCTATCACATGGCAGGGTTCAGAGCTCATTCATTTTCACTTCATTGTTTTACAACTCATTTCAGTTTACATGGCCCTGTTTGTGTGGATTTATATATTACGTTATCTGGTTTTAACAAAAGCAATCTTTGAAATTAAAAGAAAATGGTTCTGTTGCTTAAAATATTCCTGCAAAAAATCTGAATGCTAAAGATAATATTAATAAGGCCAGCACTGGTGAACAAGAAAGTTGCTCGGCTCAAAAGAGTTGACCCTTGTCCTACTTATGGTACCCTTATGTTTGTTTTATCTCAGCCACAACATGAGGTTAAAATCATGAAGATTTACTCAAATCTGACAAAAATCATCAAAATTTTTCAAAATGTGAACTTATCCACTCCCATTAATGCTGGACTTCAGTTCAAGTGTATATTATACCTTGAGACATTAAAAATTGAACTTCATGTAGCCAATCTACAAATAAATGGGGGAGTGCAGCTCAATGGTTTTTTACTGATAACACCTGACAAAAAAGTTTGATGTAAAAGACCTTGATCCAGCTCATCCTAAGGCATGTTCCATAATTCAGAAGATACTGGCAGGTATTGAATGGCTAAATCCAGATAATCCTTGGGAAATGTTTGAGCCTCTGAAGTTACACCTTCCTGCCCTTGCGTTTGAGCCTCCAAAGCTTCTCTAGCACAGCCCTAATTGCCTTTGTAAACATAGGCAAAATCATTTTCAGCTGCCTGGGACTCTGCCGGGCAGATTTTGCTTTTCATCAGATTCACTGTTCTCCATCAGGCAAGGTTGGAATGATTTGGTCTTGATTTGGATTCAGAAGCTTCACTCACTTACTGCCCTAAGCAAAGTTTAATACAAATATTTACTTCAATAAATTTGGTCCAAAACTTTTCTCAAATTAACTAAGGCAAATTGTTCAGCCAGGATACTGTAGAGAGTCCTAGAGCAGGGCAGAGCTGTGAAAAAAAAGGTGCAGTCGAGAGGGGAAGCCACATGCTGATGAGATGCAGTCAAAAGTATATACAACATTTATTAGCTAAAGTACCACAGAAAGCATTCTAATCAGTTGGTTTCCTCTCATTAAATGTTAATTAGTTCATATAAGCTTCCTGCATAGGAAAGTATCAGGTACTTAGCAAGCATTAGGAAAGAGACAAGTCACACAGGGAGTCTTGGCAGCAACAGACACAGAGCAAGGACATTGTCACTTTACTGGGTGACATTTGTGTTTGAAGGCATATGTGAGCTCCTGAGGAGGAGCCAGAAGACCTGCCAGAGACAAATGCAGGCTAAAATTTTCATTCTGGTAATGAGTGTCTGAAATAACATTTGTTGAGTTTTAAAAACACACTTAATGCGATTAGCTCCTGAACCAAATACCATGATTATATTTAGATACATTTGCTCACACCGTTTAAAACCACAGACCAGGATAATCATATAATATTAAATGGCTTTTTATTGAGATTGTTTTAGCATGCTGGCTTATAAACCAACTTGGTAAAAAGTTATGAAAGTAAGGGGAATAAAACTCAAGGGCTTTGTGGACTATGAAATCATTAAGTGATTTGGAATATGTCATGGGAACTTAGATGTTTGAGGGTAGAGGAGCTGTGAAGATAACTTCTTGAAGCTGACATGCAGCCAGTCCATAGCAGCATGGCCACGCCATCGCTCACAGCAGCCTGTGTGCTAACTGGCCAGTGCCTGATCCCAGGTAGTTGCTAAATATCATTAATATCAACCCTGGTAAGGTCTGAAGCACTCATTTCACAGATAAAGATATAGCCACCCAGAGGGATGAAGTGACTTGCCCCCACTACATATCAAGTTAAGAGAACAACAGAACTTGGACTCAAGCCTCATTCTACAGTGTTCCTTCAAGGGTCCACAGCACTCTCTTGCCCTGAACTTTGTTGCCATATCTATGTATAAACTGGTGATGCAACAACGACCTTTCAACATGGAGTGACAGGTGCCATTAAACACATCAGGCGAATACTTTGATAGCAGGGAAAAGAGCTATAAACTGAGGTAAAATGATATCAAACAATTATTGAGTGCTTGCTATGTGGCAGGCATACTTTATATAAATATTAACTTGTTTAATTTTTACAATAGCCCTCGTAAATAGGTACTGTCATTAATTTTATTTAATGGGTGGAATAACTGAGGTAGAGAGGTTAGGTAACTTGCTATGGAGACTGACTTCCAAGATGGCTTCCAAAAATCCCCTCCTTTTCTGGCGTTCACACCCTGTGTAATTCCCTCCCTTTGACTATGGGCTGGCTCTAGTGACCTACATCAAGCAAATAGAATACAGCCAAAGTGATGGGATATCATTTCCATGATTAGGTTACAAAAGACTGTGACATCTGTCTTATTAATAGACTGTTTTTCTGCTGGTTTAGATGAAACAACTTATTATGTCAAAAACACCCATGGGTCAAAGAACTGAGGGCAGCCTCCAACCAACAGTTTGCAAAGAATTCAGACTTTCAGTCCAACAGGCCTAAAGAAACAGAATCTTGCCAACAATCACGTGAAAGAGCTTAGATGTGGATCCCTCCCTAGTCTAACCTTCAAATGGGACCACAAACTTTGGGCCAAATCCTTATTTGCAGCCTTTTAAGAGACTGAGAAGCAGAGGACACAACTAAGTCATGACTAGATTCCTGAAGCTCCAAAACTGTGAGATAATAAATATGAGTTGTTTTAAGCCACTTAGTTTTGGAATAATTTGTTATGAAGCAAAATATAACTAATACCCTTGCCTAAGGCATAACTAGTGAGTAGGATTTGAACCCAAGTAGTCCTGATTCTCTTAACCGCTGATACCATACTTTTGATACCCCCCAAAAGTACACCATGATCCTCATTATCATCATTATTACCATCATAATCATGACTTCACCATCATTGTCATTATTACTGATCATCATGAGTATTATGTGCCAGGTGCCTCACATAAATGATTTCCTTTAATCCTCAAAATGAGACTGTAACCTCAATTTTACATTAAAAAAAAAATCAAAACTCAGATAACATAAGCTCACTTAAAGACACATAGAAAATTCAGAACTTGGCCCAGCTGACTCCAAAGCCCATGCCTTCCCCACCAAACTGCTGCTTCTCTGTAACCCAATTGTTGTACTCAACCAGTTAATGGTGCCCTGAGAAATCACTCTTTCCAACATTGGGAAAAAACTTATAACAATTTATTAGTGAATCATTGAAAACAAAAGTCCACTTGCTGTAGACTTTTCTAACTCTAGCACAGTTGACAATTCCATGGAGAGTTTCAGGATGTGGGATGTGGGAATACCATGGAAACCTGGAGGCAGAAAAGAATGCTTTATTATGCCATATGTAGCACTTCTTGTTAGCAAATATAACAGAGCACAAACTGAAACAGCATCAATTGTATGATACTAGGTTTCTTCCAAGAAAGAAAGTTATAAAATATAATGAAATAACTTGTATTGCATATAAAATCTTGAAAGATTCCCTATTGCACTTTCAATGAGAAAGTTCACACTCTTTAGCATATCTTTAAGATCTGGCTTTAGCCTAGCCTAGCTTTTGGCTTAATCCTCTGTATAGTCAACACCAATGAATCTCAAGTCTGATCATGTCATATCAGGGACTTGAATCTGAAACCTAGGTTTTTGCTTTCAGACTGCACATATTACTTAGCACAAGCTCAAAAATAATTTTTTAGGGGGTATGAGAGAGGATGAGAATAAGGATGAAAGGAAGAAAGAGAGGGAGAGAGGGAGGGTTTTGCTTTAGCAATAAAGCCCCAAATTCACTAAAATATTCTAATTACAGCATAAGTGAATCACAAAGTACTCTGGTTCACTTTCTTTATGATCATTTTATCTGCAAATTAAACAGAAAGAAAGCAGGAATATTGGGATCATAATACATTAAGTATTCAACCATAAGCTTCATGCTCTGCTGTTCACATCTTGTTTCCACAGTCATAAGATCCCTTCCTATTCTGACCCATGGTTTTCTAGTTTCTGAACCATAATTAAACAAAAAGTACCATGTGGAATTTTTAGGGCAACTAAGAACTCTACTAAGTCTGATGTGTTTCTGCTGGTAAAAGCAATAGAATAATTAACTACAATGAATTATAATGGTTTTAATTATGTTCTTTATTTGCAGGGCTAGCTGGGAAGGCATGGCATGCACAATACCATCAAAATAATGGATGAACCAATAAGCATCATTTAAAAACAGTACTTGAGTTCACACTGTAGATGGGTCTATTGGCATGGTCCCATACATGAACAGTCACTTAATTAAATGTATGTTGGGGAAGTCCTTCTATTTCTGTATTAAGTCTCTCATCTGCATTTTGGTAGGGTGGCATCATTGCTGTTGTCTTGACAGGGTCCTTAAGGCTTCAACTATCATCTTCATTTTCTAAGCTCCCACCCTCTTGTACCTGATTGCCTTGGGTAAGGGGGTGGGGGAAAATCACCTCAGTGGTGTTTATGTGGCTCAGCAGGATGGAGACTTGGCTGGAAGAGGAAGCGATGAAGCCACGGCCCATAATTCCAAAAAGAAACCTGGTAAAGACAGTATAAAACCTGCGACACTCATATATCCTAGGTCTAATGTCAGGCAGAAACAGTTATACTTCAGCTTTGCCACTTTTCAGTGTATGCTTGGATTTCTTTTCATTTTCTTTATAACTGTTTAAAACAAAGCACCTAGAGCTGTATAACATTAAAGAATGCAAACTATCATCCATTTCTTGTTCCCTTTCCCCCTCAAAATCTCTGGGTTTTTAAATCCCAAAACATTCTCTGTTCCCAATCAACCTTCTATTCACTCCCAAAAGGGCACATTTTCTCTTTTAGGCACAAACACTATTTAAGGGCATCTTTTAAAACTTCTTTGGATGGGAAGGTTTATAAAACAGATTATGCCCTTTGACCTAAGGATGCCCCAGGGACTGCTGAGGTGTGTAGAACTGTCTGCCCCTTCACTAAATGATCCCAGATGGCTATGCTTTTCTAGTTTTTGTCTGTTTTCTGTTACTTTTTGCCTCCTCTCTGCTGCCAATTTATTGTGCCTACTACATTTCCCACAAATCATGACTTACAAAATGTGTCTCCTAAGAATCTATTTTTGTTTTTGGAAATCAGAAATAGCTAGGATTTTAGCCATCACTATTCACTTTCTGACCCAGAAGTTTAAAGTTCAAACTCAATGAGATTCTTTAGTAATTATTCCAAGGGACTGAAGAAACACAGTTGTATAAAACATAAAAGATTGTCACTATAGGAATAAAAACAAAAATAAACAGTATTTATAATGATGGTAACAATCTATATTTAGCATGTTTATTTCAGAAATCGATTTCTCTTTTACTCAAACTCCTGGAAACAGCCAGATTCATCAGACACAGTTTTTCCTATACTCATATCTGCCTGATTTATTGAATTTCCTTTTCTTAATGAATCATGAGAGTTGAATTAAATGTTAAATATCAATGTTTATATAAGGAGCATGCATGTTTGCTTTTTCTTCAATTAAGGAAAAGCTAGTTGACCTTTGTGCCATTGAGGCTTGTGCTTGCTAATGGCATGGCTTTCCTACTTAACAAGCCATGTGGTAAAACCTACTATTCCATTTCATAAGCATAAAGAAAGCATGTGACAGTTGGCTACCTACTGAGTGGCATCTGCAAAAGGAATACATGTTCCAGAAAGTGGAAGGTAGAAAACTAGGAAACATCTCATTGTGATGCTGAGGTTGCTGGGTTGCTTCTGTCTTTATGCAAATATGCACATTAGGATCCCAAGGATAAAAAATATTAACAAGATCCCCAGGTGATTAATGTGGACATTAAAATTTGAGAAGCACTGCTCATCCACAAACTAGGCCTGTTTCGATGTTTGAGACTTCATATCCACTATTTCTTCTTCCTGAGATGCTCTTCTTGGTCTCATACCTCAAAATCTTTTCAGGCTAATGCTTTCAAGTGTCTGCTTTGAAACCATTTTCTAGAGAAAGTCTCCTATAATGTCTTATGAAGGAGTTAAGTGAGTCTTCAAATGTACTTCCCTTGTATCTTCCACATTGTTGCATAGTCAAGTTTGCATAATTGGTTTCTTAAGAGACGTCTTATCTACTATCAAATCCCTAGTGTCTAAAATTAAAATTAAGATGCCTCGAATCTAAGACCGAAAATCATAAAAATTTTAGAAGAAAATCTAGGAAAAACTTTTCTGGACATTGGCCTAGACAAAGAATTTCTGACTAAGGCCCCAAAACCAAATGCAACAAAAGCAAAAATAAATAAATTGGGCCTAATTAAACTAAGAAGCTTCTGCACAGCAACAGAAATAATCAACAGAATAAACAAACAACCTACAGAATGGAAGAAAATATTTGCAAACTATACATCCAACAAAGATCTTATATACAGAATATATGAGGAACTCAAATCAGCAAGAAAAAGAATCCTATTTAAAAATGGAGAAAGCACATGAACAGAAATTTCTCCAAAGGAAATATACAATTGTCCAACAAGCATACACAAAAAATGCTCAACATCACTAATTATCAGGTAAATGCAAATTAAAACCACAATGAACTACCACCTTACCCCAGCCAGCATGGCCATTATTAAAATGTCAAAACCCAATAAATGTTGTCACAGATATGTTGAAAGGAGCTGGTGGGAATGTTAATTGGTACAGCTTCTATGACAAACAGTACTGAAACTTCTTTGAAAGCAGAGCTACCATTCAATCCAGAAATCACACTCCCAAGGATCTCCAAAGTAAAAGAAGTTATTATATTGAAAAGACACCTGCACATGTACATTTATTGCAGCACAATTAACAATTGCAAATATATGAAATCAACCTAAGTGCCCATCACCCGATGAATGGATAAAGAAAATGAAATACATATTACATGGTGTGATAGTATTGCACTATGGAATACTACTCAGCCATAAAAAGAATGAAATAATGTCTTCTGCAGCCACTTGGATGGAACTGGAGGCCATTATCCTAAGTGAAACAATTCAAGAATGGAAAACCAAACACTTTATGTTCTCACTTGAAAGTGACAGCTAATCTAGGGGTAAACAAAAGCATACAGGGTGGTAAAATGGAGGCTGAAGACTTAGAAGAGGGCAGAGTAGAAGGGGGATGAGGGATAAAAAATTACCTAGTGGGTACAAAGTGCACAATTCAGGTGGTGGGTAGACTAAAAGCCCAGGCTTCACCACTATACAATTCATCCATGTAGCCAAAAATCACTTGTACCTCTAAAGATATTGAGACAGAAAACATTTTAGAAACTACAAAAAAATGAAATACAACATAGCAGGTGCTCAATATTGTCTGTTGAATGAATGTCAAATGAATAGTAGGTGCTTATTAAATATAATTTCCAAATCTCTTCCCAAAATCCAGATGTGCTATGATCCTAGCCTTTCCCTCACAAGAAGATATGAGTTTGGGTGGGTGTTACTTGTTTTCCATAAGCTATTGCTAAACCCAGCGTTCATCTTTCTCAATGTTCAAACACTCATTTTTGGATTACCTTACAGATTTATAGACTGTTAGAACAAAAAGGGACCATGAAATTCATAGGATTCAACCTCCTAGTCTATAGATAAGAAACCTGGTACCCAGAGCTTGACTATCGCAAAGGGGCATATCAAGTTTGTGTGGGATTTCATGGGTCTTTCTTCATTCCATAATCAGGACATAACTGCTTCTTCCCAGTATTAGTCTCTCCATGCCCCTGTGGCCAATCACAATTTCTCTCACCTATTCTAGAATTTTTCAATTCCCTAAAACATGTTTCATCCAGAAAGATATATTTTAATGTATTGTTAGCACTCAGAATGATCTCTCCATATTTTATTACATACTATGAATTAAGGTAAGGTCTAACCACATCTACTGGGCAATAAGTTTACGTGAAGAAAAAGGTTGGAAATTTTAAAATAGTTGAGAAATACTAACATCAAATCATCCTCTCATATCAACAGACTTGTATCCTCTTTCCTACTGTTTTCCTCTGGGTGTGACTTTGAAGGCTTATTTTTGTCATTCATGACATTTTTACAACTATATTCTATGTATGTGCTGTCTGGTATGGTAGTCACTAGTCACATGTGTCTATTAGGCACTTGAAATGTGCCTAGTCCAAACTAAAATATGCTATAGTCTAAAATACACATTTGATTTTAAAGACAATGAAGAAACTACCTCACAATTTTTCATATTGGCTATAGGTAGAAAGGATAATGTTTTTAATATGTTGTCTTAAATAAAATACATTATTAAAGTTAATTTTACTGTTACTTTTTATTTCTTAATGTGGCTACTATAAAATTTAAAATCGCATGAAGGACTCACATTGCATTTCTATTGGACAGTCTTGTTATAGGCTTTAGTCAACATGTTCTCTCTGTTTTATATTTCTTTATTTTTTAAACTTTTTTGTAATATGTTTTTTCATGTTTTGTATACATCCTACTAAAGTATGATTCAGCCAGGAGCTTTTACTGCTGCCACACTAAACTCTGTGCATCTTTCCTCATTTAATTTTTACTAGCATCCTTGGCTTGAGGTTTGTCAGAAATCTATTTTTAAAAGCTTCCTAAAATTCTCAAGTCATTTTCCCCTGACTTGATAATATAGTACCATTACTGAAAATTATGCAATAATGCTAATAATAATAGTGACAGTTTATTGATGAATCACTATGTGTCAGGCACTGTGATAAGTATTTTACATGTTATCTTATTTAATCTTTACAATAGCTAAATAAAGTATTATAATATCATCTTAAAAATGAAAAAAACAATATTCAATGAGGTTATAACAAGACTGGCTAGCTCTTTCCCAACCCATTCTTTTTTGTTCTCTGCTTATAACAAGGGTCTTTTCCTTTTAGTTGTGGCAACTAAAAGTATCTTCAAATATTGCCAAATGTCCCTTGGAAGGCAAAATTGCTGCCTTTTCCCCCAGTTGAGAACCACCAGCATAGAGTAACAATTACCTTTGTTGCTTTTTTTTAATTTGAGAATGAAATTTTTGGCAACTTGTGTCAAGGATTTTTCAGCTACATCCTTTAGGCAAATGAGACTTCCAGCATATCCCTAATAGTTACAATCTGCCCTCTTTGTCTTGGTACCAACTTCAGGTTCTATCTTGGATTATTCTGTCCACTTAGTTTTTCTGGTTGGGGAGTCTGGATAAATAATCTCTCATAGTCCCCACACCACTGTTGTTCCTCTTCACCCAAACACTCTCCAAAGTTAGTATCAGTCCAAAACTCATAATTGTGAATGGCTTTCCTGTCGTATATGTAGGTACCTTCATGCCAGGGGCAAGAACCAGACCAGAGAATTTTTTGGTTGATAAAAGTATTGGGTTTCTGTTGGGTACTACCAAGAAGAAAAAAAAATGTCAAGAGAGATCTTTATCAAAAAACTCTTAACAGAGATGGAAATGTGTTCATTTTGCAGGCGTACCTCATATTATGCCTTGAAGGTAGTGTTTTTTGTGTTGTTTTGTGTTTTTGCTTTGTTTTTTGTGTTTTTGTTTTCTTACAAATTGAAGGTGTGTGGCAGCCCTACCTCAGGTAAAATTATCAGCATATTTTCCAACAGAATGTGCTCACTTCACATCTCTGGGTCACAATTTGGTAATTCTCATAACATTTCAAATTTTCATTACAATTGTATCTGTCATGGTGATTTGTGATTAACATCTTTGATGTTACTATTGTAACTGTTTTGGGGTGCCATGAACTACACCCATATAAGATAGTGAACTCAATCAATAAATGTTGTGTGGAGAGAGACCCAAGATGGCCGATCACTAGCAGCTCAGGATTGCAGCTCCCAGTAAAAGCGCAGAGAGCTAGTGGACGCCACACTTACCAATACATTTTTGCTGCCCACGGACCAGGACATTCCCAGCGGAGGAGCCCCACGGGTCGCCAGTGCGACCCTTTCAGCTGGAGCGCCTTTTTTGCCGGCGCCTTGGCTCGGCGGCTCTTGGTGCGGAGTAAACGGGACTGAGTCTCCTTTTGGATGATGTCTGGAGCTCTGTGAAGGCAGAGCAGTCCATCCAGCTGATTGAAAAAGGGACTGAGAAGCCAGACCGGAGACCCCCGGGCAGAAAAGCACCACGAATTTCAACGCTGCTGTTTTGGTCAGCGTTGCAAGTTGCACAGTGAAAATTTATAAGATTCCAGAGCTGGGAATTAACAAGCTGGACGTCCACTCAGAGACCTAATTTGAAAGTGGGTAATTACAAAGACGACAGATGGATAAAACCATAAAGATGCCAAGAAGCCACCGTAAAAAAACTGAGAACACTCAAAATCAGAAAGTC